>JACWBX010002958.1:0-14054 GCA_014622435.1 Polypedilum pembai
AAAATAATTGTAAAAATTCATTTTTTCACTAGAATTTTAGTAAATTTCACTAATAATCTTGTGAATGCTAAAATTACTAGAAATTTAGAGAAAATCACTAAAAATTTAGTGAACTTTTTACTAATATTTTAGTGAATTTCACTAATACATTAGCGAAATTTTTTTTTGTAAAAATAGCAAAATAAAATGTTTTTTCAATTAATTTACTACATATGCAATGATTTGATTCATAACAATTATAGAATTTTTATTAAATTTTAAAAAATTACAAATTTTATTATTAAAAAGAATATTAAGTACTTTTGTCAAATACATTACTAGAAAAATTAGTTGCTTTAGTAAGATTCATAAGATCAAATTACAAGAAGTTAAGCAACGTCTTAGTAATTTTTTACTTAGATGGGTGACCGATTTTTTTGCTAATTTTTTAGTGTATTTTCACTACTTTTTTAGCCAATTTTTTCGAAAAAATTCTTTTAAACATTAGTGAATTTTACTATACTATTAATAGCTGATTTCACTAATTTCTAGTAAATTTCGCTAAAATGTTAGTGGTCATATATTCGCTAGACGTTAGTGAAATTTTTCATACAAAATCACTAACTTCTAGTGAATTTTTTCTTTGAGTGTGATAGAAAACTTATCAGGAAAATTATTTAGAAGTAAATATTTAATGAAAGAGCTTTTTTTCTGAAAATTGTTTGCTTACTTCAAGTCAAAAATTAGTGTTATTAAAAATCTTTTAGTGAGGGTGTAAGTCTGCAGCTGAGATAGTAAAAGATTCCATTAGGCTTCTTAAATATATCTTATATACTAATGGAAGTTTAGGTCATAATAAACAAACGGTCAAGTCAGCTTTACGTCATTAAAATGATATGCAGTTCTTATCAAGTGAATCATTAAGAATAATTTACTTGACATAAAACGCTTACCTAGCTACAGTTTCAAAATTTCATTCTTGATAACTTGTAAAACCTAACACAAAATTTCTCAACTCTAAAAACTTTGACATTCTTTTTATTAATCTTTTATTTCTTATCAAAAATATAACAAGAAAATTCTCGGTGACATTCAAGCTTATCTTGATTTTATCATTTAATAACAATCAGTTAAGACTAAAAAGCGATAAAAGACATAAAAATTGATCAATTTGAGTTATTAAGATAAGAAAAAAAAGTTATAGTAATAAAATTTATTTTTGAACAGTAATTGGGACAGGAATGACAGGTTTTCCTTCTAAACATGATCTTATAAATCCATAATGTTGATTAGCTCCACTTTGATTTATATCATAAGTTGGTCTTGATTTCATTATTTTCAACCAATTGTCAAGTTTCACAAATTTATTTCCATCAATTGGCACAAGAAATCTCAATGACAATAAAGTCGACCAAATGCTCAAATCAGCAATTGTCAATTTGTCACCACAAATGTATTTTTGACCATCTTTTAACATCGTTTCGATAACATCATAAGCATCTTTGACAGAATTAGTTAGCGCTTGAGGAACTTCTTTCATTTTTTGATGATAAATTGGCACGACAATGTCAGTTAAAAGTTGAAATAAAACTGTTGCTTCAAAAAATAACATTTGATTAACTTTTGTACGTAAAACAAGATCACGTGGATAAAGTGAATCATTTTCAGCATATTTTTCAACAATATAAATCATAATTGCATGAGAATCCCAAATATAAAGATCATCATCAATTAATGCTGGAATTTTTCCAAGTGGATTAATTTTTCGATAATGAATTGATTTTTGTTCAAGTGCAAAAAGATCGACAAATCTGGGAAGAAAAAATGGATTTTAAAATTAGAAATTTGGTTTTTTAACAAGGAGTAGAAACTAAGCGATTTATAGCAGTGATGGCCAATTAGTGTGTCAAAAAGCAAGTAGAAATTATTCAGATGTGTCCTGCTTAAAAACCAGGATGTTATCAAAGTACAAAAATAGAGCAAAAATGAGAGACGTGCGTCTATGCTTGGAAATATTATTAAAATTTTCGTCAATTTTCAAGAAAAAAAATTCCCAGGCTTGCTTTTTTTGTACTTTGACATTAATTTATCTAGAATAAATTCCCAAAATTTTCGTGCAAACGCAAAAAAGAGCAATTTGTTGCTCTTTTTCTTCTTTATTCAATCTTTCTTACACTTTTCTTGTGTGTCCACATCTGGGAAAATTTTTGGTATGCTATGATAAAAACTTTTTTATGTTCAAGTGTCCTAAGACACAACTTTCGGCTCTTAAGCATGAGTTCTTGAAGCATCAATACCGATGAAATTTCGATTCCATAACGACAACAGTATCGTACTGGGATTGCTTGGAAAGTATCGATAAAATTTTCGTCAATTTTTAAGAAAGAAAATTCTTGCTATGTCTTGGAACAACATTGAACAATTTGTTGACCTTTCTTGCTTTCTTTGTGTGTCCACGCTTGGGGAAAAACTCGGAATTTTTTGAAGATTTTCGGTAATTGGTACCTGTACTTTTCCAGAATGTATTTTAATGATCATAAAAGGTTGGTTATCATTGATCCATAGTGATTGATTTGCTAAATCGCCTTTATTTCTATCCCTTGCTTCTTCTTTACTTACTTGACTTCAAGATCTAGCTCAATTTCTTTCGCAGTGAGCATTACTGATCTAGCTGGTGGGCTTAGTGGGACATAAAAGAGTGTTGGACGTCGTAATGTCATTTTTTATGCTTTTAATTTTTTTTTCTCAAAAATTCTTTTATGCTATGAATTTTCTAATAGAATTATTGAAAATCTTTTTATTGAACACAAATTTTCACACAAATTCTTGTCAAGTAGATAAAATTTTTGATAATCAAAAGAAAGTAGTCATTGAAGTGAGAAGTAACAAAACTTTTTTGACAAAATCTTCACCAAAGAGTATTAAGACTCTTTTAGTTATTTAAAATTTTCTTCTATCTCACTTAATGTTCATTTCATAACTGATTAAAATCCAAGACAGAAAAATTTTCGAAGAAGCAAGCTGAAATTTTTTTTTATCTTTTAATCAACAATAATGTAATAAAACAAAAGATATAAAGTTTACATTTGATAAGGCAAGAGAGAAAAAAAAGCTTGTAGAATTGGGAAAGATAATGTGGACAAAAATGATTTCATCCAAAATGATTGAAAAAAAAGCTTAGTTTCAAATGAATGTTTGGAATTTGAGTTCATTTCTTCAAAGTCCTGGTTTATTGAATGTTAAAACACCTGCCAGTAATGAGAACTTAAATTCAGGATTCTTAAATCATCATTAATATGAAAAAGTTTTGCTTACTTTTATAAAACTTCTAAATTGAGTAAATAAAAGTTCAAATTGAGTAATTACCAGACTCTGATGATCACTGACGATAATTAATAAAGCCGTGTGAAGCTAACCGTCTTTTCGGCAGGGTGACAATTCGGCTGTAAAGTTACGATTTTACGTACGTCACTTCAGTCGGTTGACCAAATTTTTGTCGAATTTTTACCAGATAATTTTAGTCTGAATTATCTGGGAAAAATGTTGCAGAAATTTTGTCGTCAATCGACTTTTTGTCAGACATTTCAGTCAAAAGTTACTTTAATGTGTCTGCGAAAATTTTTATTAGACATTTTGCTAAATTGTTAATTGACTGCCGGTAAAAATCTATTCAAATTCGAAGAAATTTTGTGTTGAATTCGAAAGTAGCTGTTGACCGATGATTTTGCAGACAAATCGGCCGAACTTCAGATAGTTCAGCCGAAATGACGTAAGTAAAAACGTGTGAGCTGCCGAAAAAAAGGCTAATTTCATTGGGGTAATTAATAAAGCTTTCCCTTAAAAGTTGTGAAAACTTTTGGCTAGTTATTTAAAAATTCTCTTTAATTTCATCGAAATTTTTATTTTATATTTAAATTTTAGAAATTAATTTCTTAATTGAGAATTTCAAATATAAGTTCAAGTTTTTGTTATTAAAATAATTTTTTACAGCAACAAACTTCCATCAGAAGTTCCTAAATATCCAATAGAAATTAAAATAGCATCAACAATGACCCAAACTCCTAAACCACCAAAAGAGAACAATTTTCCAATTCCTTCTTGCCAATGTCCAAGATAAAATCGATCAACACCAAAACCACCTAAAGTGATGCTCAGAACAAGTGCTGTGAAATATTTTGAACCTCTTGTCCAATTACAGCGAACATTTTTCTGAAAAGTTCGATTTCCTAAGCATAAAATATTTGGTTTGACTGTGCAATTTGTTTTGATAATTTGTGATGCTGAATTGCAATTTGTTTGTTGCTTGCAGTCATGTTCCCAGTGATCAGTTAAGAAACAATAACGACAAATGACATTTTTTGTAAAACTATTTTTGCCTTTTCCATTTTCACTGTCATTATCGTTTACACATGAAACTTGAGATCGTGGCTCACAATAAACTTGTGTCATTTCACCATAAATGCAATTCATGTCGTAAGTGCATTTGAGACATTTATAAGGTAGCTCACTACAACGTGTTGTTTCTTTACCACATTTTGTTGGATCTGAAGTTTTCTCCTAAAAAGATACAAAAATTATTGATTTAGTGACCAAAAATATGTCATGCTTTTCCTTAGCAAGTAAATGAAAAGTCATAAAAAAATTTTGATTATTTTCTTACTTCTTCTGATATTGAATGATGAATATTTTCAGGTTGTGAATTGTGTTGTTGATTTGTTTTTGAATTTTGATCTTTTGGTGTTTCTATTGCTGAAAAATAAATGAACAAAAATTGAAATTTAAATAAAAGAAAATTTACATAAAAGAAAAGCTTTATAGTTGACATAAAAGATTAGATTTTTAGTCAAGTGGAGCTATTGAAAATAATCTACAGGTCATGAAGTCTGATATCTACTGTATTTTAATCTTCAGACTCTTGATATTGATAGAATTTAACTTTATGATCATGCATGCTTGCAGAGAAACTAATGACTGCTATTAGAAACTTTCAAAGCAAGGAATATTTCCTACCAATGAAGTCGCTTGAATGTTTTCACTTCACTGTAACACTACAGCTAAACTATCACTATTCTGAATGACCTTTTTCATTGCTTTCTTAGAGTCGAGATGTCTAAACTTATGAACGCCTGAGAAAGTGCAGCTCGAATCAGTCATCACGCTGTCCTTAAGTTCGACATGACAATGACAAACATTTGCCATTTTTACAATTTTTTCTTGATCATAGAAGCGCTCAATTGCTTCATAATTAGTATAAAGCTGGTCTCAATTCAGTAACTTTATGACATTAACAAAGTTTTTCTTTCTGTCTGTTCAAATTTATTCTTTTACTTACCAGTCTCTGTATATTTGACATAATTTGCAGCTAATGAGATGAACATAAAGAAAACAAATTTTCTGTCTATTATCACAATTGGTCTCATTTCGCTATCCTTTTTTTAGTCTTAATTTAAATTTTTTTATTGCTCTCGAAAAATGTTTGCTGTGACTTTTTTCCTTATTTCAATTTTTCTTTTTTTAATTTCATTTAACTTTAAAATTCTTCTAATTAGATGTTTTGCTAAAAATTTTGATATTTTCACATTTAAACACTTTTTTATTGAATAAAAATCGGAATTTTTCAGTTTTGTTATGAAAACAAATCGAGAATGAAGAATTATTTTAGTACAAATTGAAATTTTAAACTTTTTGATTCCGTTATGAATTTTTGTAAGAAAATTAAATGCATTCATCTTAACTCAAATGTAAAATTAATTTAAAATGATCAAATGATTTCAATAATTCAAAAAAAATTAAAAATTTAACAAGGAGTTAAAACTCTTGTTAAGCAAAATAGAGTAATTATTGAAAACTGTTTTTTGTATGAAAAATATCACAATTTTTTTTGCAATTTTCGATAGAGTTCACCCCTCTTGAAATTTCACTGCACCAATTTAAATTTTGTCTTTTTTTCAACAACTTTAATTGCAAATTTAAAGCAACATTTCAAAAATCATAGAAATTTTTGTCATTTTTAGTGTAAATCTAAAGAATGCAATATTAAAAATACTTCTGAAAAGAAATATCACAATAATTTGAGAAAAGTTCACTTAATGTGTTTACTTGTGCTAACTTATCAAAATTCAAAGTAAGAAATTTCCTTTTATTTGATTTTTTTACAGTTTTAAGATTTACCTAAAAACTTGATTTTAATGGTTAATTTATTTTTCTAGCTACAGGCATAACGTACAAAATTATGGTCAAATTTGTCGTTTTTTAAGTAAAAAAAATAATTGCAACGGTCAAATAAAATTTGCTTTCACTTGTAGAACTTAATTTTAGTTTCACAAAAATTTTGACACATAGATGGCGTTAAAAATCAATTTTGTATTTTTCTAATAATTTTTTGACGTTTTTATTATGTTATTATAAAAATTGTTAAATTTTCGTTTTGTTGTTTTGAAAATAAAGTTGACATTTTTTTCTGTTTTAAAAATCAAATTTCTTAATTTCTATGCATCTATGAACTAACAATGCAACAGAATCAAAAACAAATTTTGAATTTCAATTATTATTATTTTATTCAAGGCAAAAATTCTTCCGTGAAACGTTATTAAAAGTTAGCAAAAAGTGACAAAACTTCACCGAAAGTTGAACTTCTTTTTTTCCTTAGTTTTATTAATACACGAGAAAATGCTTGCAATTAGCATAAAAGTTTTTCAACAAACCTGCAATCGCGAAGTTTAATAAAATCTTTTGCAAAATCTGTCATTTAAACAAATTTATATAAGTAAATAATATATTAAATACAAGGGGATGGACACTGGGTCAAAAAATTTATTTTTTCCCTTTTGTCTCATTGTCTATCCTCTCGAATAAAACAATAAAAAATTAAACAATATATAAATTTATATAAAGATTGCAGACTGAAACATGACTCTGTAAATATAATTTTAACAAGCCTAACTAAGTATAAATCAAATTTATATAAAAATTAGTCAATAAATTGTTTTCTCTTCTTTTCGTTCAATTTTTCTTCTTTCACACCTTCTCACATTAAAAGAGAGAAAGAGAAAATTATTCCCATCATAATTCACACGTGTTTTGTGCGTAATAAATTTATGCTAAACTGTGTGTGTGACTTTTTTTTCTGTCTACATATGGCTGCTAGAAGACAGTGAAGAAAAAGTTACTTTTTATTTTGTTTCAAATAAGTCTTTTATTATTCTCACATGAGTCGAGATTTGAAGAAAAAAATTTAATTCAACCCACACATCACTTTTTAATTTGCAATAAATTTTCTCACATTATCACAATAACAACAACAAAGCGAGAGCTTGAAACTATAAAGTGATGCATTTTTAATAGATTTTTCATTGCTTTAGTACACACAGCATACACTTTATTGCATTTTCTGAACACTTCACATAGACAATGATAATCACTATTATAAAAGCAAAAAAGAGAGCAGAAGCAGCAGACGAGGGAGCATCTTGATGACCCTTCCATGATAATTAAAATAATAATTATGATGTGAGACGAGTGAAACTATAAAAATGAGAGCATAAAGAAGAGCGGATGGGAGATTTATGGACGAATGATAAGAATTTAATGGAATGAAGTGAAAAAGGAAGGAAAAAATTAATAAAGCTTAAAGTGTTTTGTGTTTTTCGATAAATATATAATTAAACTAGTTGAATTTTAATTTCTAACTAGCGCTTTTGAACTGCTTTGTGGAGCTCTTTTGTCAATATATTTATAAATCGCACACACTAATTATTCAGCACTAAAACACATAAAAATTCAAATGCGAGTGTTGAAAAACTCAAGCCCTTAGTGCTGAGCACTCAAACACTCAAACATTTTGTTCTGAACATTGAAACACTCGAACAATTTGTGCTGAGCACTATAAAACTCAAATATTTAGTTTTGAGCATCAAAAAGCTCAAAAACTTAGATTTCAGCACTAAAACACTTAAGCTTTTTATGCAGAGCACTAAAAGACTGAAATGTTTAGTGCTGGTCGCTAGAAACTTAGTATTAATAGTTCAAACACAAAAAGTTAAGCACTGAAAGACTTATTTATTGTGGACAACATAAAAAATTCATAATAAGTAAGAAAGTAAGTAACTGGTAGAAGCTTCAGATATCACTCAACTATATATATTGAAGCTTTTATTTACGTTATGTCAGAATGAATCACAATCCATATTTCCATGTTTTTCTATATTTTCACTTCCTCAGCATTAAGTTTAATGCCATGGAAAATTCTTGATTGATTATTTTCATTTTGCTCTTTTTCATATATTTTTTCTTCTACTCAATCAATTGATTTTTTCTTTCTCAGCATCTTCTTTATCGCGCACTCAATGGTTAATGATGGAAGATTTTTTCTTTGTTTGAAGAGAATTTTTGCTTTGTTATATGTAGAAAGAATTTTTTACCAGTGAGTGAGATGAATTATAGGTCACAGTGCCGACAGATAATCTGCAGATAAATTTGCGGAAAATCAGCAGACAATCTGTAAAAAATTATTTGCAAATTTGTCCGCAGATTTATCTATCGATTCTGTGACTAGCAGCCAGTGAGATGATGTAATAAATTTTCAAGAAAACAATTGTTTACAAAAGAAATTTAAATTTAGCTAAAACAAAAATTTAAAATTCAAATAAATTTTAATCAAAATTCAGAAATTATAAAACAAAATGAACAACAAGAAATTCAAGGAAGAGAAAATTTTAAATTCTTTAAATTTTGTGAACTTGATGTTCTTGTAGCGGGTCAAATCAGTTATTAACCATGATTTATTTTGTTATGACCAGCTTATCATCAGTCAAGCGACGAAAAGTTAACGCCGATTAAGTTATTTGCTTCTCGTGACCTAGATTTAAATTTAGTATAAAAATAGAATGATTTTATGTATTGACAGCTCTTTATGAATTCGTAAAGTTTATTTTGAGTCTACCTGATAAGTAGCTAATAAAATTTAATTTTTAACCAACTTTTGAAGAGTTAAAGTTAGCAGCAAATTTTTAGAGTTTTTTATTTATTCACATTTTCAGCAACTTTTTACTTTCATTTTTTAAATTTTAGTTTCAATTTTAAAATCTAAAACGAACCTGACCAACAGTGACCAGAACCGTCAATTATGCGTAGGCTAGAAGAGGAAAAATTGGACTGAGAAGAGCTACGATATTTGAATTATAATTGTGTTATTGTGAATTGTTACCTAATTCAACTTTTCGTTTCTTTTTGATTAATTTTCCATGATGTTTGGCTCATACTATTTAAAAATAGAATTTCTGAAATTTAAACTTTAAATTTTCGAAAATTTCTTAAAACTTGATTTAGAAGCGAATATGTAGCGAGATAGGGTTTAAACCATCTGCTAGAAAAGAATTAAAGATAATTAACATTTGGTTTATTGGAATTTTTCTTCTCTTAGTTGGTGATTGAGCAGAAAAAAGACACTTTGACATGTCTTAGTTTAAGCAAAAATTGAATCTGCATCTCTTGATTTCCGGTCAATTATTCTTTCACTAAGCTATCAGCAGACATCTCAAAGCTTGTCAGATTTCCAACTTAAACTTCTCTTACTGCTTTTATAATGAGTTATAGTTGTAACCGAATTTTATAGAACTCAACAAACTTTATATTAAAATTTATATTAATCATTCAATGACACAAATCAAATCAAAACAAACAAATGAAGCACGTGATGAGTTTAACATTTTATTCATTTTCAACCCTGGATGTTTTGATATTTATAAATAACAAAAAATTAAAAATTCATTGATAACTTTTGAAGCAAATCTGTGAGAGAATAAAAGAGTTGATTTGTGAGTTGAGAAGAGAATTTTTAGTCAACACACAAAAAATTTGTTTATTTCATTCAGTCTAATACGATTTTTGGTGAATTAAGGTTGTGATTTTTTTTTTTTTTTTGATAATAATAAAATGAAAGAATTTATTACTGCGTAAGTTCAGAAATTTGATAAATTTTGACACTTGCATGCATACTTAGAGACATTTTTGAGTAAGTCAACTTGCACATAAATATGTCAAGTTGACTTAAAAATATGTCAAGTATTCATGCAAGTTGTAAATGCCAAATTCTAATAAACATTTAAAATACTTAAAACTAAATTTCTTTCACAACTTTTTCATAGATTTCTAACTTTAATAATCTTATCACAAACTTCAACCTACATAATCGACTGTGATTACGAATATGGCAATTGTGGATGGTCAAGAAATTTTATTTACGAAACTTTTCACTATTGCAAACTTAAAAATGATTTTTTAATGACTGGAGTGCAATTAAATATTGATGCAGTTGCAACAAGAACTGATAAAGACATCAAAGGCATTTGGATTGATGGTGCAAATATTGAAAAGTTTCCAACAAATTTAGAAAACATTTTCGATCACTTAATTGCCATAAAAATTCGTCATTCAAATTTAAAAGAAATTACTTATGATGATTTGAAAGTTTTTCCAGATTTAAAATATTTGGATCTTTTAAAAAATCGAATAAAAGTTTTAAATGCTGATTTGTTTTTGAATAATTTACAATTAGAAGGAATTGGCTTACAAGGAAATAGAATTGAACACATTGACGCCTCCACTTTCTCACATTTAACAAATTTAAGATTTTTAACACTTCAAGGAAATATTTGTGAATTTGAAACTTTTCAAAAAACAAGAAATGAAGTTGAAGCGATAGTGAAAAAAATTGAAAATGGACTTTGTAACTGGAGTCAACAATCTACGACTGAATCAATAAGAACAACAACAGAAATTTCAAAACAAAAACAATTTGAAAGACAAATTGAAAGAATGAAGCAAAATAATGTTGAATTAATGAGAAAAATTCAAGACATTGCGAGAATTCTTGAAGAACAAGTGAAACAAATTGAAGAAATTTCGAAATTTTTCTCTTTTAAAAATCTCACTGGGATTTTTCCACTATAAAATATTTTTGTAAAATTGATGAAAGAAGAATAAAGAAAAAAAAAGTTTTTTCCTTCATTGATTATTAATAAATTTTTTTCGCTCTTTTTTCTTCGTTTAATAAATCAGCAATTTCATGAATTTTATAAATTAAAGTTTCTTGAATGACTTGCAGAAAAATTTAAAAATTTGTAATTTTAAGCGTCAGTGAAATCCATGAACTTTTTTCAAGGACTTGTAACATTGTAGAACTATGAACTAGTGAACATGATTTAAAATGATACCCTAAAATTGTCCACACCGTTTAATATTGATAGCAAGAGTGGGAAATCTGGACAATTAGCAACACCGCGAACTCAGCTATTCAATTCTTTTGCTTAGAACAACTGTAATGTGTAGATTGGGATCTCAATTGAGGTAAGAGCAATTCTTTGTTGGCTGTTGAAGCCTATCTCACCAAATGGGTCAAACACAGTCAAGTTTAAATTCATCAGCAAAAATTTTTTAATTCGCCCTAAAATCCGTCGTTTAAGAAAATATATACATATGGACGGCGGACTGAAACTTGACTGTAAATATTTGTATCAATTTTAAGAAGATTGATCAAAAATGTCTGACACGTGGATCGAATTCGTGAAAACCACACAGTCAATGTTTGAAATAGTTTTGAATTCCAACCTGAAAGTCGTCCATAATTGAGTTCGATGATTTCACAATTTCAAGTCTAAAACTCGCGAGTTGTCCCTTCAAACGTTAATTCTTTTCATAAAGTTCTGTCCTATTTGTTCAATTCATTAAATTTTCTCAATTCACACTATTTTCACTCTTTCACTTCACTATCATTCGCTACAGATTCAAAAATGAAACAATAAATTCACTTTCTTTTTACAATGATAATTATGACTTGGTTATAATGTCACAAGAAAAATTAAATTTTACATGCAATATGTTTGAAACTAAATCATAAACTGAGTTCCAACCTACAGATTTCAGTTAGGGAGACAGAAAGATGGACAAAATATGGACAATAATGAATGAAAAATGCGCTAAAATTGATTAATTTCTCTAGAATCTAGTTTTAATGATTCTCACTAAAACTAGACATGTCAAAACATGTTTTTATCCTTACGATTCTATAGACAACATTTTATAGAAGATGATAAAAAATAAACTTAATAAATGTCAAATTTTTCTAAATTTAATCTATTTTAAGGATTTATTTAAGTGTAAATTCTTCAAATAACAAACAATAACAAGATTATCTCATCTTCACACTCTCAAATAATGTCAATGACTCATGAGACTGCTTTTAGCAAACAATAGCAAGCCACTTAAATGTCAATTGAGTTTCTTCTTGTACACATAAGCAAATTAAACTTGATTTATGATGTTTTTCACACACATAACTTCTAGAACTATTAGACAACGCATTTTATTTCATTTGAAATTTATCGAAAATTTATTTTTCTTTTTTCGAAAAATTATATTTAAGAAAAAGTTTTAGTAGTCGATGACGGACTATATAAATATCAATAGCAAATATAAAATTTTTGAATAATACTTGCACCTATAAAGTATTCATGCTGACTGTCCTACTCAGTAATAAAACTTTATGGATTAAGTCCTTAAGTCTTCCTTGAGGAAGTAATAAGTCCACAAAAAAAAAAGCGATTTTTGCGAGAATTGAAGAATGAGCTATAAATTTGAACTTATTACTGCTCCGAGAAAGAAATAATTGCACAATTTAATTCTTGTAGAAATTTTACTGGGCATCACTGACTGTATATCAAATCTATCGGTAGAAATAGGTAAAAACTACAAAAATTCATTTTAGGTTTACAACTTTAATTTCGAAATTTAAAAATTTTATTAAGAAAACAAAGACGAAGAAACTTTGATTAAATTTGCTATGAAGTCACATAAAGTAACTTCTCAGCGGTCAGGAAATTTTTTTTGTCCGGCGTGTGTCCTTCGCCTAGTTTAGCGACTAGACTTCGTGAAAGAAGGGGGCCGAACTTGAAAATATTAGTAAAATTTTAGTCCGGCCGCCGAATTAGACGAAGGATGGACGCCGGACAAAAAAATTAGGAAAAATTAGAAAATTGCGGACTAAACTTCTCATTGGGTTAAAGATAAATTTTGTGTAAAACTTAAATTCAGAATTTTTCAATCAATTTTCATGTCAAAATAAAGAAATTTAACAAAATTTTCATTTCATTAATTTGTCTTTGTGTCTATTTTTATCACTCATTTTTTCATTAATTGCTTTTTTTTTCTTCATTTAATGTCTTCAATATCAATATAAAAGAGAAGAAAAATGATTATTGGAAATTGAGTCAGTCAGAACGAAAGAGGAAAAGAGAAAAAGTTTTATGAAGGAAATGATCCTAATTGACATTCATAAATCTTTCATAATGATTGACTTTTCACAGTCAAGTTTTAGTTTGCTGTCTATATATAAATTTCTGTAGACCAGTAGTGTCCAGACTTTTTTGAGCCACGGCACACTTTGATAAAGAAATTTTTCTTGTGGCACACCAAAGTATTTTTTTTATAAAAAATTACTACAATTTGGTTAAAAATTTAATAATTTCTACTTGATTTTTAAGTTCAAGGAGAAACGACAGTTGATTTGTTATTTTCATATTTTTTTGCGGCATCCTTAGATCTTTGCGGCGGCACACAGTTTGGACACCACTGCTTTAGACGATGGATAGTAATATACTTGAGCGCTTCACTGTCTGAGAGATTTAAGTACTGGATCTGAACAAAAATGCAGCTTATGGTTCAAACTCGAGTTAAGGCTGAGCTTTCTCAGATGTTAGGAAGTTTAGACATTTTGGATGGTCAAAGTCTTCTTCTTGTAACGCACTATAAAACGTCCTTCATGATAGACACTTGTCAATGACTTCATTGATAGGAAAGTCAATTTCTAAAAAAAATTTTAAAATATTTAAAAAGCTTATCAATGCAATCTTTGGTTCAGATCTAGCAGTATAAAATAAGATGTTTATTGATGGATGTTAAAAGAAGTACTAAGCGTCGAGCATAGCTCGTACATTTCTTAAATACTAAATTCTTATCAATTAGGAGATCAAAGTTGAATGCAAGTGGATGTGCACTTTTAGAAGATTCTTATCACCACA
>JACWBX010002958.1:17527-29862 GCA_014622435.1 Polypedilum pembai
TGTGTGACATAATACTTTTCAAGCAGTCATATACAACGCCCTATGCTTCAGAGTGGAGCAACAGAAAATCATCATCACCATCAATAGAAGAGTTTTGACTTTTTTTTAAAACAATCATCCTTCTAGTTTGTTAACTGAGAGTGTAACGAACTGAAATTGCGTTCGAATTCTACTTTCATAATCGATTTGAAATAACAGGAAATTTAAATTATAAAAACAGTTTTAAATCTAATAATTCGCTCTTTAAGTGACAAATTGAATATTCAAAAGTCTAAGCTTTTGATGAATTAGTTGAATTAAAATTTCTGAATTTTGAAGCAATTATTATTTTTACAAGCTTTGAGTATTTTGTAGCATTTTGTTCCTTTTTTTACATTTTATACGGTTGTTTTGCATTGTTTTTTGACAAGCTATCGATAAGTCTCTGAAGAGCTTTGAATTCTTCGAAAATTTCACTTAACAACTCTGTCTTTGAGGTTGTTTGTAAATTTTATCATGTGAAAAATGACATCGTTACACTCCTAATAATTCAAGGTTCATAAATTTTTTTAGTAAATTATAGAAGTGTCTCTTCAAAGCAGAGTTGTTATATAAACGGTCTATGTTGTCTGGTTCAAGGCCTGAGAACTCTTTGGTTTTTTGTAGAATTTCAACAAAGCTTATTTGACTTAAAGCATGATTATTTCTGTTTTTTTGAACTTTATTTTAACTCAATGAAAAAAATAAAATGAAATTTTTTGATTTAAGCTTCGAAAACAAACTGAAATCAAAGAGTTCTTGGGCCTTGATGTGACTATATAGATAGACAAAAAATATAGTCATAGACATCTATGAATAACAACTCTGCTTCAAAAAATGAAAGAAAACAGTTCCTGAAACACAAAAAAAGAATAAAAAACGATTTTTAGTTAATTTTGTAAACTATAATAGACTCTTACTAATTTCTCTTTATTTTTTTTTCATCCACTTTTAACGTTTTTTTCCTATCAAATTTTTTCAATTTTATTTTATTTGTTTTTGTAAGAAGCAACATGTTCACACACCATGTACATTGAAAATTTTGTTTTTTTAACTTATTTATGGTTTTTTTAGCATTCATTTAAGCTTCGTCCCTGACAAAATTAATTTTTTTTGTTGTTGTTTCTTTTTGCAACAATTTCTTTCTTTTTACATAATTTCATTCTTTCTCAAGTAAGAGACAGAGATAAAACAATATTGTTGGCTTATCGAGTTTTGTTTTCGCTTATTTATGCATTCAGTTCAATTTGCTGAATCTTACTTAATTTTTTTTTTCATTCATAAATTAGTCAGTGATTCTTTTGTTGTTTACATTTTTTTTTTGGCTGAATAAAATTAAAATATTTTAAATTAAATCAATTTCTTTATCCAACTGACATTATTTTTAAGAGTTCGACACTTGCATTAATACTTGACTTGCATTTTTATGCAACTTGACATATTGTTGTGCAACTTGCATGCAAGTTGACTTGCACAGAAACGTCTCTGATTCATTCAGATTTTATTTAATTTGGTCAAAATTGTTAGAAAACTTAAAAATCATTGAATTTCAATTGAATTCATCTAAATTTGACTAAATGAAATAAAATCTGAATGAATTCGAGACATTTTTAATTAAGTCAAGTTTCATGCAGGCTGCTCATTCTAGACAAGTATTCATGCAAGTATCAAACACTAAATATTTTTCAAATTCTTTCTCTATCTGATCCCACTTTTAAAATTTCTTTTTCCCATTTCATTGTCTTTTTTCAGCTTTTTTTAAAGTCTGTCTTTGATATTTTCATTTTCTTAATTTTAAATTTTTATCATCTCTTTAAGAGACGCATTTACTGAGCAACAAATACTTTTTTTTTCTTCAATGATTAACTAAGTTGACTTTTAAGTCCGAAAAAAAATTTTTTGATGAACTTTTTACAGTTTTCTGGAAAATTTGAAAGGATATTTTTTGTGTATTAAGAATTAAAAATTTAACCAGAGGTATACAAGAAGAATCTACATTTTTCTCATGAATTTGAATTCAAAATAAAGTTTTTGAGTCTTTAAAATTGTTCACTTCCGCTTAGAGTCTGTTGCTTGCTCATAAATTTAAAAAAAAATAAAAAGCTCTAAGCATAAACACTTAGTTCTAAATGCTATGCATTGATACAATTTGTTGTAGGATTTAAGCGCTCTGTCATAAATCTTGAAGCTCCAAACAATCGATCAGAAATTCTTAAACACTCTAAAATGAGATCTGAGTACCGAAAATCTCAATAAATAGTGCTCAGCATTGAAAAACCAAATCGTTAGTGCTGAGCACTAAACACTAAATTTTTTAGTGTTGAGCATTAATAAAAATTTTTTTAATGTAATTGTTTGAAGCTTGAACGTGATGAAATTATTCAAAAATATAAAGATGATTATTATTTTCCGATTGTCAAGCTATTTATGTAAGTTTTCTTTAATGCCGATGAAGCAAAACTCAAAATTTTCAGAAAACTGTAAAAAATTCATTAGTAAACATAAATTTCAAATTTTTACTTTTGCGCACCTATTCGCATTACTCTAAGTTTTCTAATTTTACAAATAAATATTTTTCTCTTTTCTTTTTTAAGCATTATCAGCTTAATTTCTACAATTTTTTCAACATTATTTTGTGTTTTACTTTTTTTACTCATCTAGAAAATAATTTTTTTTTTATTTCTTCAAAAATATTTTTTTGTAACTTTTTATTTTATTATAAAAAATATTTTTACTTTTTTTTCCTTTTTTTGGGTCATTAAATATATATATGTAGAGATTTTTATGCGTGTATAATGATTTTCTCCATTTTTCTTTGACTTGACTTTAGTTTTTGATCAATCTTAATAAAAGAAATTTGTAAATAAAAAATTTCTCTGATTTTTAAGCTGGATTTTAGTTTTAAAGTTCGACACTTGCATGTTTACTTGACATTTTTGTTCAACTTGCATGTCAACTTGACTTAGACACAAAAGTCTCTCATTCATTTAAATTTTGTTTAATTTTGTCAAAATACTTGATTTATTTAAGTATCATTGATTTTCATATAAATTTGCCAAATTTTGATCTAATTAAATAAATTCTGACTGAATTAGAGAAATTTTCGAGTAAGTCAACTTGCATGCAAGTTGCACAAAAATGCAAGTCAAGTAAGCTTGCAAGTTTTGAATTCTAATTAAATTAAATTGTTTTAATTTCAAGCTAAATTCAATAAAGCTAAAAGAACATTTTTACTGCTTTTCTACAGTTTTTTTTCTATTTTTTGTATTTTTTGTTTAAAAAAATCAACAATTTTGCTTCTGTGTAATTTTTGTGTTTAACATTTTGTCAGCACACTGACTCTATTTAAAAAAATCAACTGCATATTTATTTCATTTTTAACATTTTCATAGCGTAATAATTACTGCAAATCAAAAAATTTACTTTTTAATCGCTTTTAATTTTCATTCATTTTTGTTTTGTTTATGACTACACAATTTTCAACAACAGTTTTTTCTCTTATTTTAATTAACTTTATTGATTTTTTTTAGCTTTTTTACTGTTCTTAAGCATTCAAGAAAATAAAAAATTCTTTTTGATATGAGAAGAAATTATCAAACATGAAATTTAAAGCCTACTTAGATAGCTCAAAAAAAAATATTTGAAGTAAATATTCAAAAAAAAATTATTAAGAATTTTTGCAGAAATTTCTTTCACTTATGAAAATTAATTCAAAAAGTCACAATCTAAAATCTAAAAATAATAAAAATTTTCTTATTTTTCACTTGTTAAAAAGCAAACTTTGGCATCTATGGAATCATTTTGATAAAAAAAATAGCCCTAAGAAATTCATGATCATAGCCGTCGCATCGTTCTTTTGCTTTTTATTAAATTAAGACTGCTGACGTCAATCTTTACTCTTCTTCATTCCCTCATCTACTTTGATCCCTGCATGTTGCTTCTTACAACAGAAAATGTCATAGCGGTTTGTGAAAACTAAAAAGAATTTTTTCGTCTGTCTCCATCATCGGCATATTAGATTCAATTAAATCTCAATTAACCTCATAAGGAAACATGATGATATTGCGCATTGAATAACATGATACTTGCATAGGGAAGAGAGAGCATGAGCAAGATATAAACTAATGTAATTTAATGCTAATTTAATTTTTTTTCTTCTTTCCATTTCCATGTTGTTGATTTTATATATGTGAAAAATTGGAAAATTTCCATCAAATAAAAATATTTTTAAATTTAGATTTGAATATTTTTTATTTTGACTAAAAGCTTATCCAGACCACTTTGAACATTTTTTTGCTAAAATATTTGATAAAGATTTGAATACTTAAGGCTTAGCATTGAAACACTTAAGCAAATAGTGCTGAGCACTAAGTCACTCGAACATTTGATTTTGAGCTTTGAAGCACTTAAAGATTTAATGTTGAGCGCTGAATTATTTAAATATTTAGTTTCGAGCATTGCAAAACTCAAACGCTTAGCGTTATGGACAAAATACTCAAGCACTTAGTGCTAAGCATTTAATTGATCAATAACTAAGTGCTGAGTACTTAATATCTCAATTTTTAAATATTAGCTTTGGAACACTGATAAATTAAGTGCTGAGCTCAAAAATACCAAAGCACTTAGTGGTGAATATCGAAATATTCCAACATTCTATGCTAGCATTGAAATAATTAAATACTTAGTTTTGTATTTTAAAAACTTAAACACTTATTGCTGAGCATTGAAAAACTCAAGCACTTAATACTGAGCACAGAAAAATTCAAGCACTTTGTGCTGAATTTTAAATTAATTAATAATTAAGTGCTGAGCACTAAATACCTCAAAGTTCAAGGCCCAACATTGAAATATTCAAACATTAAGCACTAAAAGACTCAAACATTTAGTGTTGAGCACAGAAAAATTCAAAACTTTGAAATATAAGCTACATAGCAATTAGTATCAGTTGGTAGTTACTGTTAGCGACTGTTAATTACTTGTAGCTTCAGACGTCGGTTAATTTTATACATACGATTTTAAAAAAAATTCAAAATTAACAAAATATTTAAATTAGTTGTTAACCCTGGGATTTTAATTTCGTTGCTTTTTGGTCGATGATGAATTTTTGATATTATTTGCTTTACCTTCATCTCCATTTCTTTCTCTCTTTCTTTTTCCTTCTATAATTCAATTTTTTGTTCTATTTATTTTGGCAGCTTTCTTGCAAGAGATAAACGACGGCCAAGAGATGGAAATCAAATTATGGAAAATTTTCTGTGTTAGCAAAGTAAGATGTCTTGTTTATCTTATGATTATGCTTTGATTGACTGGTTAGTTAAATTTTTTATTGAAAAAAGAAAAAATTTCTTCTCACAACAAAATTAGAAATTTTTATTTTCTTGAAAAACAAAATTCTGTCAATTACAAATCTTGATTGATCTTGATAATTTCTTTTTTTCTTCTTCTAAATAACATTTTTTTGTGTCTTTTCAATAAATTTCATTAATGATAATCATGATAAATTGTCATTCTTACATTATTATTTAATAAATTATTAATATTTATTATTGATGCTTTTATTCTGGCTTCAATCGATGCCATTGCACAATTGTTTGTCGCGGTTTCGATATCATATCCTGCCAGTGCTTCGTTTCTGATGCACCTGAACCATTTTTACCTGTTGTTGTTATTTGAAATAAGAAAAATTATTTTTAATAATTAAAAAATTGAACAGTGATAGACAGATTTGCTACTGGAAAGCTTACTAAGTTTTTGCTCTTTTTGGCTAGTTTGACAAGCATCTCAAAACTAAAACTTTCTACTGGTGAAAACTTTTTTGATGTTATAATTCAATGCAGAGACATTAAAAGCATTTTGAGAACTTGTAAGTTGGGGTTAGGAATAGCTCCGTCCGTCCAAAAATCAAATCCATCATCCATCAAGAGTATTTAAAGAGCTTGTAGTTGTGTTAGCTTGTGATTTTTGTCAATTTTAAAATTCGTCAGGTTTAAAATATTCAAAGAAAGTCAGAAAAGTTTGAAATTGACAAAACTCAGTCGCTCTTCAACCACATATCTTCAAATTACTTTTATTGTCTGCGTATTAATTTATTGAATCATTATCAAAAATAAATTTGATATTAAAAAGCTTCAGTCTTGAAATATTTATCAAATCGGCAGAATACGATAATCTTGCTGAATATAGCTCTTTTAATAAGCAAAAAATTTTCAATCGCAATTATTCTAAGACAACTGATAATCATCAGCTGATAAATCCACAACACAGAGAAAGAAACTATTGCTTGCATAAAAATGACTTCAATAAATGAGGTATAAAATGTGGATCTTAATAAATATTCTTGAACTCAAAAGAAAAGAATTTCGGCTTTATACGACTTCAGCCTAGGTTTTTGTTTAAGAACGAAATTTATTTATTTGCTTGTCAAAAGTTCTCAACCTTTGTTTAGAAAAATTGTGCTTGATTGTAAGCTTTTAGGAGTAACAACACTTCTTTTGCCCATCACTGCTTTTGAAAATTGTTAAATTTTTACTAAGCAAGTATTAACATTTAACAATTTTTTCTAAGCCTACTACAAATTGAATATTTAGAATTTTTTCAAAAAAACTTACCAGCTAACAATATTCTTCCAATCAGTTCATTACGTCCTATATTATCAAAATCCATCACCATCACATCAAGTGAACATTCTCGAATCTTTTCCCATGGTACATTGAAGCTAAAAGATTCATTAAAATGTGGATTGAGGTTGCACTTAAATATTGGCGTTTTGCGCTTCTCAATACGTTTATCGCCAAATTGTAGCCAGACTTTTGTGTATGGATCTATATAAGAAAAAGAATCATGAGAAGAAGTTTCAAATTTTTAGGGTTTCGACACTTGCTTGACTATACTTGACTGAATATTTTTATGCAACTTGCATGCAAGTATCAAGTCAAGTAAACAAATAAAAACTTTTATTATACCTGATTTTCCATTGATATCTTTAGCCTTCAAATTGCGTGCTTTAACCAGCGTTAGAGTAAGAATGGAATTTGATGGATGATAACACAATGAACAAAGCAACTCTCCACACTGTTAGAGAATAAAAATAAAATTTCTTAAATATTGCATCAAAAGAGAGAAAAAATTAAAAACAATTGGAACACAACTCAATTTATCTTTCAATGGCGGCTTGAGCGCTTTCCAGAATGAAGGTTTCCCGGTAAAGTCCACCTGACACAATGGCAAAAACACCTCACCGATTGAATCGTCTCGTGAGAAACGATCATAATCGAAAACATGGAGGTGAAGTATCCTAGATTGGAGCTTTTGTACTGGGAAACCCTCAAAGTAGAATGTCTCATTCCAACGTGGATTTAGTGTGCGTCGCTTAATTTTCGTCTCAAGGCGATGCTTCTTATCTGGCAGGAGAGTGACACGAACATACGGATCCGATGTGCCACTCAAGTCTTTTGCTGGCAATTCTTTGCCCTAAATTTAATTTAAAAAAATTTTATTTAAATTTTTATTTGTATGAATACTTGACTTTTTTTGTACAACTTGACTTAGTCAAAAAATGTACTTGATTCGATCAAATTTTATTTGTTTTGGACAAAATACTTAATTAAATTAAAAATCATTGAATTTCATATGAATTTAACAAGTTTTGATCAAATTAAATGAAACTTGAATGAATTAAAAATATTTTTTGTATAAGTCAACTTGACTTACACGAACTTGTCTTTAACTTTTTCAAAGTTTATTTAGTTTGATCAAAACTTGGTAAATTGAAGTATTTTTGATTTTTGAATAAAAATTAAATAAAATCTCAATAAATTTGAGACATTTTCAAGTAAGTCAACTTGCACAAAAAAATGTCAAGTATAAAATTAAGTCAAGTATAAAGAACTTTTTTTTACCTGAATAACTTTAAGAATCAATGTTGTATTTTGGAAATCATACTCGAGTGAGAAATGAATTTGTCCAACGTTCTCACTTGGCTCTGAATTATCAATGTACATGTCAACCATCGAAACACTTCGATTCTGCTGAAATGAAAAATAAAATAAAATTTTTTGTCATTAAAATTAAATAAATTTTAATTAAAATTCTTACAGTTGAACTATCTTTGTCCTTATGCAATGCTGCCACAGCACGTGAATCGTCTCCACCGGAGCTTGAACCAGCAGGTGATTTGATCTGTGTACTCGATGACCTTCAATTAGAAGAA
Organism: Polypedilum pembai; assembly: GCA_014622435.1. Taxonomy (NCBI): domain Eukaryota; kingdom Metazoa; phylum Arthropoda; class Insecta; order Diptera; family Chironomidae; genus Polypedilum; species Polypedilum pembai. The sequence goes on from JACWBX010002958.1 coordinate 25,755, forward strand.
AAATTTAATTAAATTTTGTTATCATAAAAGTGAAATTTTGCTCTTTGCTTTTTCCTAATTATCAATTAAATTTTACTTTATTTTGCTTGTAAATTTTTTAGACAAATAAAGGAAAGTTTTAAAGAGAGGATGATAGGAATAGAGGAAATATAGGATTATGTTGTACATCTACAACAGACAAACACAGGAAAATTAACACAAATTATTTTGCTTTCAGTTTAACATTGAATAAAGTTTTATAGAAAAAGACAAAAGGATGCAAAGAAATTAAATTTTATTGCTTTAATTTCTTTGTTAAAACACAAAGAAAATTTTAGCTTTGCTCTTTGTTAATTATTTTTAACAGATAAAGTGTTTGAAAAATAAAGTTTAAGTAAGTGAGAAGCTTGGAGACTTGACTAATATGTTCAACTTGCATGCAAGTTGACTTAATCAAAAAATCTCTAATTCATTCCAATTTTATTTAATTTGATCAAAATTTAGTAAATTTATATGAAAATCAATAATTTATAAATTTATCCAGCTTTTTGACAAAAAAAAAATTAAATTTAAATGAATTAGAAACAATTTTAAGTAAGTCAACTTGACTTTAAAGTTGCACTTATGAGTCAAGTAAACTTGCAAGTACCGAGCCTTAGAATTTAACAGAAAAAGCATTCGAAGAGAAAGTTCAAGTGAGTAAGAAACTATTTTTGTTAATTTAAAAATTTCTCACATGACTTTAAAGTTCTTAAATTTAAGAATTTGACCTTTGTAACTTTCATTAGCTGAATATAAACTGAAATAACGAAAAAATCTACTTTAAGTTCAATTTTAATATACTTAAAAGCTTCAACATAAGCACAAATTGCATTTCAGTCAAATCCTGTGCAAATTTAACCTCGATAGCAAGAAAACATTGACACAAATTGTCGCAAACAACAAAATTCAATTTTTACAAGCATCAAGCGAGTCATAACTCAATCATTGACACACACAACAGCAAATATTTTATATCACTAACAAATAATGAAAAATGATGATGCCAAATGCACAAATTTATTTATTTTAAAGCTTTTATTTTTTTGGCAAATAAATTTTTTAAGCTGATGCTAGGGAAATGAATATGATAATTTATGATTTTGATTATAATTAAAACAGAAACAAGCTAAAATTAAATTAGCGAAATTTTGATTTATTTTAAGCTTGCTTGATAATTTGTATGTGTAAAGTACGGCGAAGAGCAGAGCTGTTAAATTATTAGTTCGTAGCCAGTAACCAAAACCTGTCTACAGATTTGACTGCAGTATCAAAAAGGCCATTGTAACCATTGATTATTTTTTAAAAAGTAACTTTTAGCTACAATAGCTAAAATCTGCTGTAGAAAGTAGCCAAAAGCTACAAAGTAAATTCTGCTTTTGTCTTAGATAAAGCGACCTTCGAGAATTCGATAGCAAAAGTTCGTCAAAAATTAACTTTTAATGCAGTTCAATTTGACACAATTATCAACATGTTTGCGACTATTTTCATCTTAATCGAAAAATATTTTATTTCTCTGTTTTTGCTGTGATTTACACACACAATCAGAGTTGTTTAAGCAGAATTTACTTTGTAGCTTTGGCCTACTTTCTATTAATAATTTCCGAAATTTTTTAATTTTTCCTAATATTTGGATTCTAGTCGACGTCCTTCATTTAATTCGGCCGCCAGACGAAATATTTTTTATTCAGAATTCTGGCTGAAAATGTAATTAAAAGTTTTGTCTTTGATCTGTTTTTAAACTCATATAAGGATAACTCAGACCTTTAAAAATAACGTCAATTTTTTTTCTTATCAAAAAGACCATTAAATAGACTTAATGTTAGTTGTTTTAGCTATGACTTCTGACAAATTGTAATAATATCCAGTGAGAAATATTTTTTTAGCTGAATTTCGGTGGCTGGACTTAGCAAAGAACGGCGACCGGACATGAAAATATAAGAAAAAAATTAGAAAAACTTTAAAAAACTTTTAGTCCGTCGGCTGGATTTAATGAAGGATTGCGACAGGAGTCTAAATATTAGTAAAAATTAGAAAATTCTGAACTCATATTTCTCATTGGCTATAAAGTTTCTTCGAGAAAGAATAAAAATTTTTTCAAGAAATAAGCCAAAACTTTAAAAAATTTTGCTGTGTAAATGTTCAACCTTCTTAGAATTTACAACTAAAATGTAATTACAAACCCAAATATGTTGTTAATTTCACATTTCTTTCCTCAAAATTCAAACACAAAACTCAAAAAACATTCACAAGTCTAAATTTTCATTCCATTCCGCCCACACATCATTTCATTATCAACAACAACAAAAAAAATTTTCAACTCTCATAGGAACATTCAATCCTAATCAGCACGCAAAAAAAAAAAAACAAGAAATTTCTCTTCACAGTAGCATAATTCAGATCGCAACGCAAGAGAGTAAAAGAGAGAGAAAAAAGGTGCCTGCTGGCAGCTTGTGTACACAAATTATTAAATTCTTTAGCTCTCTTCCTCTATTCAGCACATACATACCAAAGCATGTAGCAGAAAAGTTGCCATCATCTGACTTGCGGCAATGGCATCGGAATAAAATAATAATGACATCAACAAAGTAACATTAAATAATGACGATGAGAGTTTTTAGAGCGGATACATATCGTGCGTATGTGTAAAAAATGAAAGAAGAATTGATGGCATACAGGAAATGACAGTTGAGTGAAAATTGAATGCCTGAAGATGTGGAAGTTTTGTAGAGTTTGAAATTGCTTGCATACTTGACTAGAATGAACTGGTTTTAGTTTCGCATTGTCAATTGAAGTTTTTGTTATTAGAGCTTTGTTAGGAGAAAAATTTAACTAATTTTTCATTTTAAAATGAACTAAAGTTTGACATTTGCATGAATATTTGATTGTTAATTTATATGCAACTTGCATGCAAGTTGACTTACTTGAAAATGTTTCTAATTCATTCAAATTTTATTTATTTTGGACAATATTTGGTATATTTATAAGAAAGTCATAATTCTTAAAATTTTCACGCATTTTGATCAAAATGAATAAAATTTGAATGAATTAGAGACATTTTCAAGTAAGTCAACTTGCATGCAAGTTAAACAAAAATAGTCAAATATTCATGCAAGTGTCAAGTCTTAATTAAATTTAAAATAAAATTTAGTTATTTTATCCTTCAAACACAGCTTTGATAACAAAAACTGCAATTACCAATGTAAATTAAGTACAGCTAATTTTAGTCAAGTATGCTTACAGGTGTCAAACCATAAAAGTTTCGATATTCTTTCAATTAAAGTTGTATTAAATTTTATTTTTGGAATTTGAATAAATTATTTAAAATTTTTCTTTCTCCATTCATAAATTAAATTTTCTTATTGCTGCAGAGAAAAAATTTTACCTAATTTCCATTTTAAAATCTTTTTCTTTCGCTTATGCTTATAGAATTTATTATCTTTTCTTCATTATGCTTATCATTTAAATTTCGATCAATAAAAGAGACAGAAAATTGCCTTGAAAATAAAATAAAAATTGAAAATTTTCTTATCAGTATTCAAAAAGCGAGAAATGAATGAAAATTGAATTCGCGAGTGGCAATAAAAGTGAAATAAAATGAGCAAAAAGCGACATGAAAATCACATACATGTATATGAGTATTGAAATTTTATGTTGAGCTTGTGTTTGAGTAAATTATTTGCCACTTGTCGGAATCAAAATGAATTATTGAGAACCGGCAGTAGCTGTCAATTAGGCTTATTTTTATTTACTTATACATTTGCTTTGTCTCATGAGAATAATTATATTGAAATCAATCAATTTATTGTGAGATCAAGTTGATGAAGCTCATAATTTTATTCTCTTTGATTTAAATTGAAGATTTATGTTTTATTTTAATAAATTTTTCAAGGTTTATTGATCTTTCTTAGAGAGAATTTTATTGCTCATTAAAAAAACAGTAAAAGTTGGTAAAATAATCAAATGTTAATATCGGCTGATAATTCAGTGTTAAGAGAAGATCTATAATCGATAATCTAAGAGTTAGCAATGAAACATTAAGTTTTGAATTTTGAAATACTCAAACATTTAAAGCTGAGCACTAAAACAC
>JACWBX010002960.1:3389-20056 GCA_014622435.1 Polypedilum pembai
AATTATTTTTTCAAGAAAATTTTATGTTAAAAAAGCAGTTTCATTCATTTCATTTTAAAGAATTGCACTAATATGTTTGTTATTTTGCTACTTTTTCATTTTTCAATTATCTGTAATGAAAGTTTCAAAGAGGAGCAACTCTATCAAAAAAAACCTAACAAATTAACAAAACTGTTAGCAAAACAACAAAAAATTTAACATATAAAGGCAGTTTTTTGATAGTTTCCATCAAGGGGTTAAAACTCTTGATAGCGAAAACAGAGTAACCATTGAAACTTAAAAATTTTATATAAAACATACAAAATTATTTTTGTTATTTTCTTTGATTTTTTGATAGAGTTCTCCACCCTTGATTACTATGTTAACACTTTCATAAGTTCTTTTCCATTGAATATTATTTTATTAATATCATGATCTTAATAAATATATTTTATAGATGAAAGAATTCTTGATACCAAAAACAGAATACAAAAAAAAAATTAAAATTTTTTTTGTTCCTTTTCAATCAATAAAATAAACGAAACTTATCATTAAATGATATTAATCTGTTGGTCTTAAAAAATTATGCTGTTATTTAATCGGGGAAATGTTTTTACTAACATAAAATGCATTTAATTTTAAAATAACTTTTTGCAGCAGAAAGTTTGAATTTTTATAAATTAGAGCTAATTAAAAAATTAGTTAGACTGTTTTTAAATTTCAAACTCGGTTGTCATATTTCTTTGATTATCCTTAATTACCTTTGACATACGAGCTCCTCTTTGTTTTGATTTTTTAGCGCTCATTTTTTTAATTTTCAAATTTTTATTTGTTTAAGGAAATGTTCAATGTTTTTAAACGTCATTAAATTTTATATTATTTTTTATCAAAAGATATAAAATTCTAAAGTAATTTTTCATATGAAATAAATTTAGTTAAAATAAATACTCTAAATTTTTGTTTATATTTTTGATACAAAAATTGTTTGTTTTTATTCTCAGCGGAATTTTCACTTTGTATGAAATCTTTCAGTGGGATCATATGAAGTTGAGGAGAATGATTTGAATATTTCTAATACGTTAAGTTTAAAGATACAAAAAAAATTAATTCTATATAATAAAAATATTAATGAAAATTTATAATAAAACCTAAGAACTCATTGGTTTTTTGTATTATATGAGAAAATCTAAATTATCAAATTTTGCCTTTTTTTTGCTTTCTCGTAGAACTTTAATATAGCAAATTTGGCTTAAAGACTGATAATTTCAGTTTTTCATAACTAATTGAATTTAATGAAAATAATCATATATTGTAACTTTCAACAGTGTTCAATTTACAAAGTATGTTTCCATAACAATAGACATGTGCATGAAATTTTGTAAAATTACCTTTTCTTACAAAATATGCCTAATGGATATTAAATCTATCAATAATATCCTTGCCTTTTTAACTTTCTTAGAATAACCCAAGGCAGAGTTGTTAATCTATTGGTCTGTAGCCAGTAGCTAAAATCTACTTTAGCCATTGGCTAATTTTTTGAAAAGTAACATTTGGCTACAAGAAATACCTTGAAATAACCTTTAAACATTTACCTAGCGAAATCAAAAATAAATTTTTTTAATCTTATTAATAAAAAATCAAATCAAATTCAAAAATCCACAAAATTTTTTAGTTTTATTTTCTAATGTCAAAATTTTAGAATTATGAAAATTTTTAATTATTTCTCATTTCCTTTTAATATTTTCTCCCTACCTGTCTTATCCACTCTTACTCTCGATAAAAAAAAGTCATCCTGAAAAAGGGAGTAAAATTTTCAACTCATTCTAGCAACCTTCCAAAAATTCAATTTTTCAAAAAGTAAGCGAAGCAAGCAAAAAAAAATTTTTCATTCGTGTAATTTATTTTCATTTTCAATTTTCTCGATTTTACAGTAGAAGCTGAAAAAAAAATTATTTTTCCTCATCTACGACTCTCAACCCGAATGCCATTTTCAAAGCATATAATACAACATATATTATTATTATCATCATCCTGCCGTTGCTGCTAAAAACACATAACTTCTACACTTGTGTGAGTCAATTTTCAAAGCATTACTTTCCATCCACCTTTTTCATCACGAATCAACGAACGAAAATGAGAGAGTGAGAGAAAGAAAATTTTCTCTTCCATGTCTATGTAAAAATCGTACATTAAAACAGCGACTCATCAACAATTACAACAACAATAATAGCAAATCTAACATTAAGGGTGAAAGTGAAAATGGAAAATGATGATGAGATGATATTGCCCGATGTAAATAGAGAAATGATGCGAAAATAAGGGATGAATTTTTAGTTGATGATGCAGAAATAAGGGGAAATAAAAATCTTTGAATTTTATTAACTGAATTTTTTATTTTAAAATTTTTCAATGAGCTTTAATTTTGAATTTATTTTAATCGTTAATAATTAAGGTTGATTATTTAAAAAAAACTGCAGCTGTAAAAGAAAAGAAAGAAAAATTAAAATTTTTGAAATTTACTTACCAATGCCTTTTTTATCCATTAGCTAACAAAATTTTTGAATATTATTCGAATCATTGAAAGTTTCACTAGCTCAACGAATGCTTTTCTTTTACTGCTCTGTTACCGGCTTCATTACAAATAAATGATTGTCAGGTAAATCGAATCCTTTTCGATTTCATCTGTCCAGTATATTTCAATTTAACGCTTATGATGTCTTCAGAACTTTTTCTTAGAGTGTAAAATGAGTGTAATTTTAGGTTTCCGTTGATTATTGATAAATTGTCTAGTTCAAGTGTACAAATTGATAACTTATTGTTTTTGAATAAAAAAAACCTTTAAATAATTTTCACGGTAAATTTCAAAAATGTTATTAGCCTATCTGAAGTCTGTAATCTGTTTTTATTTTTCTTATCTTTCCTTATCTGTATCTGCACAAAACTGCCTTGATTTACATTCTTCTGTCTTGAAAATGTTCATTTTTTCATAAGTCTGTTTAAATCTGCTCGAATTTATGCGAGTCTGCACATATGTATATTTTTGCTACTAGTCTTGCACAAAAAAGTGAGTTGTATCGATCTAGTGGGAGAATTTTCTGTAAACAATCATTTACAATAATTCAAGGGGAAGAACTCTATCAAAAAATCTAACAAAATCACAAAATTTTTTGTTAGTTTCATAAAAAAATTTTGAGTTTCAATTGTTACTTTGTTTTCGCTATCAAGAGTTATAAGCCCTTGCAATAATTTATTTTAGTATATTTTTGGCAGTGTTTTTACTCATTTCCCTAGTAACCAAAAATACGTTAAGACTTTCCGTTTACTTGCCGTAGCATGCTAAAAGCATATAAACGGAAATCGTAACGTATTTTTGGTTACTCGGGTTTTGGTAGCAACTTCATATAATTTTAGTAAAATAAGTACATCGTTTTGACTTTATTTTTATAAAAACATAAGAAACCATTGTTTCTGTTAGAATTAAGGCCTGAGGAATTCTTAGTAAAAACTCTTTTTATTTATTATGATTATTTTTTGACTATATTTTATTTTCTGTAAAATTCTCGATTTTCGTATCATAAACTTTGCTTTTTATATTTGATGCTTCGCTTTTATAAACAAACTAAAAAATATTAAGATCAAAAAATCAAAATGGGGACAAAACCAGATTTATCATTGGCAAACAGGCGAAAATTTAAAGTTGCATAAAAAAATCATTTCTGTGTTTTTCTCCTTTTGGTACTGTTCAAATAGCATAAGAAAATTACAACATTAAAAATTTTTCAAAATTTCGAAGTTTTACGCCTCCAAAACTATACTAGAAATATTATTAAATGCTTAAAAATTCATAACTTTTTAAACATTTAAACTTGTGTTAAAAATATGAATTATACCTTTTAAGAAAGGTAATTTTAGGTCATTTACAACAATGTATAACATGTGATATTAAAATTTAATGCATTTTTAAATCGTGATATGAAAAGTAGTGAACATTTTAAAAAGAAGTAGTTTTTTAATTTAATAAATTTTTATTATAATTTCGAACAAGTTTTTAAGGAGCCATTATTAAATTAATTAATTTATTTATAGTTTTTAAAAGTTATTAATTTCTCAATCGTGTATGAACCTAAATTTTCAGTTAATTTTATAGGAATATTAACCTAAAATGTATGCTTATAATAAGTAAAAATTTACTCAAATATAAAAACCACAATGTTGTTTTTACTTGGCATTAAATTTCTCTTTTAAATTTTTAAAGCTTTTTTAAAAAATAAAGTTTAAATTTTTCTTCTTTCTTTTATAAAGTTTCAACAATTATTCACTGAAAATAAATTTACAACTTTTCTAATCAACTCTTAAAACACAAATAAAAATCATTTCTGCTACTCATAAAAAATTTTCTCTCTTTTGTTCTCTTTCTCTCGTTTCTCTCTAACCCTTTTTTATGCAAAGGAAGCCATTATTGAGCATGCGATTTAGAACAAGAAAGGAAAAAAAATTGCGCTTAAAAAATTTCTCAATGGCATGAGAAATAAAAACACAAGCAGCGCATTTTTTTCTGACATGAGGGAGAAAAGGCAGAAAAAAGTCGAACAGAAAGTAGGGGTGGATTTTTTCTCTCACACAATTTTCATTTTTTTCCTTTTTCTTTGTCCAATGGCAAAGAGTCGAGAACACTTTGATCGCACACAAGTGGAGAGAATGTAAAAAATCTTTGTATTAGATGAAAGGAGGAAAAATTTTATTTTGATAAGGAAAAATGGAGGGAAATTTTTATGAAAAATTTGAAGTTGTATTGGTGAGAGGAAAAAAGGAAAGAAAAGCATTTGAGGAAATGAAGAAAAAATTTCAGACGAAAGAATCTCACATGAAAAAGAAAATTGTAAGGTTAAAAATATTTCTTCTTTCTCATTTTTTATCAGAGGTTAAAAACTTTGTAAAGAAAATATTTTTTTAACTATTTCGGAATCTACAATTAATTTTTCTATTTTTAGATCATTTATTTTGTTCCGAAAAATTTCGAACTAAATTTTTTTAAAATCTTAAGTTTTTTGTCCGAGTCTGGCAAGTTTTTCAATTCAGTATTGAAAACGACATAAAATTTGTTTCTCTGTCCTTTTATGTACATTTCTGTCTTTAATCTACTCATTTTTGTAAAACTCTGTTCAAATCTGAACGGATCTGGTCAAAATTGTACAAATCTGCATGCTGTTCCGACATTCTCGTTCTTAACTTAATTTTTCAAATAAAAACGATAATTCTAATCAACTAAAATTTATTTGTATTTAATGTTAACCACGGGTAAATTTAAAATGGTTTTGGACTCTAATTTTCGTTATAAAATCAACAAAACTTCAACTTGATTTTATATAATTCTTAATTTACAAAATGATATAAGAAACTAGAATGTAGTTAAATTTTTGCATTGCAAAAAAATCTAAGCAATCTTTAAAAAATTATTTTTAACAAATCAAAATGATAATTTAATTCTGTTAAAAAGTTTATATCAAACATAAATTTAATTTCTTTTACAATCTCAAATAATACAAAAAAAAAAAACAATCTTTCGCTTTTTCTCTCTTTCCACACATAGTTGAAATAAAAAAAACACAAGTGAGAAATTTTTTTTTATTTCTAAAGTTCTGAACATCTGATTTCACTTAACATAACCAGCGTCAGGGCTTTGTTAACAGGCACACAATTTCTTCTTATTTTTCTTATAACTTTTTTCTACCTCTTTTTTTAAAGCAAAAAAGAAAAAAAAGTGAGCGAGAGAGAAAAATAAAATTTGAGAGGCGAAATGATAAGAGCAAAAAGGAATATGAAAAAAAGTCGTTCAGAGATCAGGTCAAGAGAATTTTATGTATGTGTAAGTGAATATCTTGTCTTTGTATTTGTGAGCATAAGCGAGTTCTGTTGTGGAATTTTTCTCTAAGGACTTGAACAATATGTTCGCCTTATGAACAGATTTGTTTGAGTTTTTATTAAAATTTTGAAATTTTTAAATTCTTTGAAAAATTTGAAAATTGCAAAAAAAAAGTTTTAACTGCACACAAGTGCAAGAAATTAATGTTTTCTCTCTTGTGTAATGACTTGTAAAGTCACACATCCACAATGCACTTGTATTGACTTTTCTTTTGCTTGTTTTATGCAATTCTGTCCCTTGTATATTTTCTTTTCTTAATTCTACTCCATATGTACAATTCTCAGCTTCTCATTTCTTTATGTTCTCAAACTTTTTCTCTTCTTCTTTACTATTTCAATTCTCTTTAGTGAAATGACTTTCTGATTTAATAGATATGATAACGAGACACTTGAACGTTATTGAGAACTGCTTTAAAGTGAAAATTAAATTTAATTGAACTTCGCATATGAGTGACGCATGCATGCTTTTTTACATGCGGATATATGAAGTTTAACCATCGCATGTCACTAAGCGATTGCGAGACTGTGTGAAAGTGTTAGTGAGAAAAATTTAAAAATCATTAAAATTTCTTAACTTATTTGTTTATATTCATTGAAATTATTTTCTTGAGATTCTTTTTATCAGGGGGATGGACACAGTGACAAAATGTTTGCCACTTTTGCCACTTTTATAATAAAATTTTTCCACTTTGCCACCTTGTCTATCTCTCTGCTTTTTATTGTTAATAATTTTTAACAATGTTCGTGCAGGAGAAATTTTTTCTAAATTAGCAAGAATTTTAAAACATTTTTTTAAAGACATTTTCTTTGTTTGTTCTAGTAAATATTTCAAATTTAACGGTTATTATATGAAATTAGGGTTCGGCACTATGCGTATAAGAAGAAGAAGTATGCGCATGTTTCTTCTTCTTTTTCTGTTTTTTGTATAGAAAAAAGTGTCGAACCCTACTTTAAAATTTAAAACGAGAATTACTTAGAATCAAATTATTACATAGATTTAGGGATTTTCGGAACCAGACTTAAATTTGATGCCTAAATCAAAAAAAATTTTTGGTTCCAATTAGAAAAAGTTTCGTTTGTTTAATGCATTGATGTTATAACTCAAAAAATCGGGCTTCAATTTAATGCCAAAATTAGATATTTTGAGAGTTTTGAATCCATAAAAATGCGAAACCGGTTCAAAAATGAATTCGGGTTTAGAATAGAGAAAATTTTAATCATTCTAAAAAGATTCCGAAACCGTAATTAAATTTAGTTCCAAGCAGCTAAAATTCAACAAAATTTAGTCACATATAAAATCAACTAAAATTAATCGCTTAGTGCTTTTTTTATATTCAACTAAATTTAATTGAAATTTCATTTGATTGCAAAACGATTTAAAACTGAAATTTCAAAAAAAAATTATTGACAAAGTGTTCATAAATTTTCTTTTTCTTGTTCTTTCTCTTTATTTTCTCATTCTTTTCCATCGTCTTTTGTCTCTTCTTCGTGTATATCAAAAGAAATAGAAGAAAAAAAATTCAAATTCTGAACACAAAAAAGAGCGAGCAATAAACACAACAACATGAAGAAGAAGAAAAAAAGTAAGAATAAAAAATTGTATATACACACATAAAGTATAAGCAAGTAAAGTAAGGCTTTAAAAAAATTCATAAAATATTCATACTCCCACACACGATGGATGTTGAGTGAGTGAGTGAGTGAATAAGAGAGTACAAAATAAATTGAGAGAGAAAATTTCAGCGAGAGATTTCAATGCTGATCTACGAACACAACCACAATATGCTGACACTGTAATTACACAAAGAACATTAAAGTTGTGTATGTCAAACACTCACCACCTTCATAATACACCAACGATACGTTCTCAAACTACAAATGATCTCTCTCTGAGTCAGTTAATTCAAAACAGTTGCAACGTATTCATTGTCGCTGTCGCACCGCAATTCTTTTATTTTTTTATTATTATTACAAATAGCAGAAAAAAAAGATCACATTAGAAAAAAGAAAGAAAGAAAAATTATTATTGAAAAACCGCCGCGATTACGCCATCCGGTGAAGAACAAAAAAAAAAGATTTATTTTGAACCAAAAAATTAAAAATTGCAAAAAAAAGGAAGAAAAAATTCAAAATTTACCGTCGCGAAAAAAAAACCGCGTAAAAAGTGCCATCGTGAGAGATGAAAATAATTTTTTGCACATTTTGTGAAATGAGAAAATAATTGATTACATGATAATAAAAAATTTTAGTGAGTGTGTTTGTGCGTGCCTAAAAAAACTACAAAGCAAGTGAGAAAAAATTCAATAAAAAAAATTAATTTCATTTCGGAATGTCGGGCTTTTGATAAGAGACGACGAAATCATATATATATAAAAAAATACATTTACACTGATAAGACAAGAATTTTTTCAACGTATAATTTATGGATAGAAAGATAAAATTTTATTTTAATTAAGAAAAAAAAGTGGTAAGAAAACTTTTTTGTAAAATTTTTATCAGACTGAGGAATTTGTTTTGTGTTTATGAGATGAAAAATATTTAAAAATAAAATATTGCGCAATTTTTTATCTCCTTCCTGGATTGTGAAATCATCATAATAGTGATAGTTGGCGGAGAATGATGTCATGAAAATTTCCTTTTATTCTTTTAATTCGAGTTCATTATAAAAATTATTATCGTGTTATGAAGAAACGTTGAGAATTACAAATGTGAAGATTTGATATAATTTTTCTATTTTTGTTTTGAAAATACCGGTTAAAATTTATTGTAATTTAGCCTTTGAAAAGTTCTAAAGAAAGTCTTAATTAGTTGTTTTATAAATAGGAAAATGATTTTAATAAAAAAAAAGTATAACAAAAATTATCAATTATTCCAATATGACTAATAAAAAAGTTTTTTACTTAAGCTTTAAGTTTCAAATTAGAATATTTTAGAAATTAAATTTTCGTAAGGTCAGAGATCTTTTTCGATTTTCAATTTTAATTATTTTAATTTTCTTTGTTTTTTTTTTCAGATTTTTATTAAAGTCATTTTTAAATTTTAGTTGGTCTCAAATTTTCTTAAATTGACTTCTTTAGACTGAAATTTCCTTACTAATAGGAAATAAGCATCATTTTTTTGTTTATGATTATCAAGACAAATTTTAAAATTAAAAAATAAATATAAAACAACAAACTTGAAATTTGTAAAAAATTCTGCTGATAAAAATTTTTTTTTCGCAATTTGAAATAATTCTTTATTACATAAAGAGCGCTAAAACAGTTAACTTCAAAAAATTTTATATAAGAATACAATCATTAAATTTTTTGATTTTTTAAATTTCTTTTCCCTTGATTTTTCTTCTAAAAATTTCAATCGTTTATTTTTAGTATTAAAGTTTGATATTTACATAATTTGAAAGCTGTTTTCTTTCAATTTGGTGTCTATTGAAGAAACAAAAGTATATCATTTTGTTCCTTTTATTAAGTTCAATTGAAATTTAATGAAAGAAAAAAATTACCTTTTGATTTGTCACTTTTAATGCTTAAATTAAAATTCTATGGAAAAAACAATGAAAAACAAATTTGATTATTTCTAAAACAAAACTTCATCATATAAATTAAAAATATCAAAGAGTCTTAACTAGGGTTCGAAATCATGCAGATAAGCAAAAAATTAGGCGCATGATTCTTCTTCTTACCTGTATAATGCAAAACTCTAGTTCAAAAATAATCAAAAGTTATCAAAAATTCTTAAAAATTCTCATGCCGTGGCTCTGCTTTAATTTAATTATTTTTCATTTTGAAATTTTTAAGAAAAAAAAAAAGCATTTATTAATCACGTGACTGTAAATTTAAAAAAATTTCAAAGATTTTTCTTTAATCTTTTAAAAGTGTTTAATATTTTCTAAATTTTGAATTTTATTTGAAATTTCAAAATTTCCTATTCAAGAAATAATTTTTTAATTAACATATTTTTATTATCTTATTTGAAAATCAAAATATTCAATAAAAAAGACTCAATAAAAGCCGGTTAGAATTAACTATCAATTACAAAAGTAATTTTAATAATAAAAAATCAATGTTTAATTTAAATTTTCTACATATGACTGCCTAGACACATAAAGAGCAAAAAAAATTTAAAATCACATAAACTCAGACTGAATGAAGTAGAGAGAGAAAAAAAAAATTGCAAGCAGTCGAGAGTCATAAAATTATCGAAAGGCATAAAAAAATTGAGCAAGTGTTAGTGTGAGGTCACAATCTTCGTAAAAATGTGTGGAGGATTTCTCGCATGTACACATGTGAATTCAGTTGCAAGTATCGACATGAGAAACATACAGCAGCAGCAGAAAACTCAAATTACATAGTGAACTATAAATTAAATTAATTAATTGATGAAAAACAAATTTTTCTTCTTTTACTCTCGCTGATCTGTTTCTAATTTTTCATTTCACGATTGAATCGTTCACCGCCTGGCGATTGTTGATATTTTCGTGCATTTCATTCATTCTCTCTTAATGTCTTGTTAATTAACTGAAGGAAAAATAGAAACTTATTTCGAGTGAGGAAAATTTGAGTTTAATGATGTACAAGAAATGTGATCAATTACATGTCAAACACACAGTGTGAAATATGCGAAGAAAATTTTTTTATTTAATTCCACTCTCATTTTTTATTGATGCAAGAACATGTGTAATTTTTGTGATTTTACAAATTAAAATATTTTTTCTTCATTTTATTAATTAAAATGTTTCCTCTTTTGAGCTTTAATTTTTATTCTTGCTTTCTTGAATGAAAATTTGAAAACATTAATTTATTTCTTTTACTTTTTTAAGTTTTATTAGGCAATTTTTTAAGCATAAGTTCATTAAGTTTTCTCTAAATAAATATTTCTTTACATACAAGACAGAAGTAAATTTAAAGTATTTTACTCAAGAAATTAAAATACTTGCCAAGCCAGGGGGTCTCAATACAAAAAAGTGGCGGTTATTTGAATTTCAAATTCTTAAATTTGAACGCGTTTTATTGCAAAAATTTAAGATTTTCATTGAGAAAAACACGCTAAAATCTCAATATTCTTGTTTTTAAAGAGAAATGCGAAATGAAATTAGATTGTTTTAGCTTTTTCAATCATTATTGAGTAATTTCTTTTCAACTAAATAAGCAAAATAAGGAATATCTATTGTTTTCTCAGATTTTACAATCTTTGTAACGAATTTTTTAACGGAAAATTAAGGGAAACGAAAATGCATGACAATTCAAATTAAGGGAAATAACGATCAGTTGGGCCCCCTTGGTTGCCAAGTAGCTTTGAATGTTTTTAAGAATTTTTTAATTAAATTTTCTTTTAAATTCTCTAGGAGTGAAGAATTTTCGATATTCTCAATACAAAAATTAGACTTCTAATGGAAACAGTTTTAAATTACCAAGCCCGAGTACCCAAAAATAGTTTCCGTTTATTAACTATTACGTGCAAAAGATCTATTAGCAAAATGCTTTATCTATTTATGATTGTACAGAAAGGGATTGATAATATTTTATTAATTATTAAAATGTTTGATTAATAAAAATTATTCACACTTGAAAATTTTCAAATGACAAAACATCAAAACTTTTCTTATAATTTGTAAGTTACCTTGTGAAAAAATTTCAGTTTCATTATCAGACTTTTTCGGAGTAAATTTAATTATTTTACGACTTTCAGTTTATTTGCAGTGACATATTAAAGTCATATAAATAGACAATGTAACGTATTTCTAGTTACTCACAATATTTTTCAAAAAATTAAAAAAGTCATGAAATTTTCCTTGTATCAATATTTTCCAACAAAAATAAAAAATTCACAAAATTTTTAAACTCAAAAAAAATTTTTCATACTTTAAAATTTTTCAATTCTAAAATTATACAAACACTAAATATTCAGCTAAAAAAGTAAAAATAAAAAATTTCAATGCCTCATTTCTCTTCTCACAATCTCTCGAATGAATAAAAAAATCTTTCCATAATGAAACAACAGAAGAAAAAAAAGTTTCATTCCCAATTCTCCTTTTGTTGAAAGATAAAAAATTTTATAAACAAAAACCTTCTCGAGAAAGAAAAAAAAATAATTTTGGAAGAATTGAAAGTACACACAAAAGAACCATTCGATCGCCATCTCTCTGCCATCATGGTCCAAATGAGAGAGCGCGATGGAGGCAGAGCGAGTTTCAAATGAATAACAAGCAGCAGCAGCTAGCAAACATAAAAAACTCTTTTTTTCCTTCCTTCTGCTCTCGCTTTTGCCTTTTTATCGTGATGTCATTCTGTTGGAATGCTTCTTTTCTCCTTCTCGTTAGAGCTTGATTCTTTTTTATTATATTAGTTTTTTTTTTGCTTACTCTTTTGTGAATTTGATAGAAAAGACTGAAATTTCAGAAACAAAAATATGAGCTAAAAATATAAAATTAATTTTTAATGATAAAGAAATTAAACTTTTTTTAAAGGTCAAAACGTGTTGATTTTCGTTTCTTGATAGTTCATTTAAAATAATTTTGCTAACAAATTCATTGATTTATTTACAATATTAAACTTAAAAATTGAAAATAAAAAAGCAAGAAAATTTAAATTCATTTCTTTTATTCACTTTTTATGACATTATTTAATAAAATTTGAGGCCATTTAAGCAGAAATGAGCGAAGTCCATGTTTATTTTGATTGTATTTTGCTTAAAATCTATAAAATGACGTCCTTCTAAATGGTTTAAAGTTTTTCAACAAGTCTTAAAAATTCTTAAAAATTTAACATGGACTTAGCTCATTTCTGCTTGTATCGCCTCATTTGTTCTTTAAGTAAAAAAATTATCATAGAATTCCGCAAAAAGAGAAATGAACTCTATCAAAAAAATCCAAAGAAATGAACACTGCAGTGCACTGCAGTGACATAGTTTTTGCCTCTTTTTATCACGTTGTTTTTAATAAAAATTTCGCGTTTTCAAAAGTGGAAAATAATTTTGTCATTTCTCTCATAAATATTAGTTAATTTTTGTCACTTTGCCATCGTATTCGTCTCTGTGAAAAAATCTAACAATTTAACAAAAGAGCATAATAGTTTCACGAAAGTTTCCAAGTTACAAAAGTAATTGACTTTTGTAACCGAATTTAATCTCCAAAACTTTTTAATATTGAAAAATCATTTATTTTCTTAATCGATTTTAAATTATTTTTATTGATCTTTTAAAAGTCCTTCATGAAGTGCACAATAATGAATACTTATTGAATATTTGAAATATTATGAACAAATAAAAAAAACAACACAAAGCTGGAGGAAAACTAATAATAATTTTAACATTTTTTTACTGCTGCAAAATACAAGTAATTT
Organism: Polypedilum pembai; assembly: GCA_014622435.1. Lineage (NCBI taxonomy): Eukaryota > Metazoa > Arthropoda > Insecta > Diptera > Chironomidae > Polypedilum > Polypedilum pembai. The sequence goes on from JACWBX010002960.1 coordinate 16,628, forward strand.
AATTCAAGGACAATTTTTTAGCGTTGCATTTAAGGCAAATATTGATCATAGTATATGAAACATTTTAATGTTGATACTGCTGTTGCTAGAGATTGAGAGATGTGAGTCATTTTTGTTTGCATAATAAATATGTTTTCTTAGATTATTTAAGAATTTATTGTAATAAAAAATTTTCATCACATAATTCATAAAAAATAAATTTTCATCTCTTAAAATATTTTTCATTCAATTGTCCTCAATTCATAATTAAAAAAATAATATTTTGATCTCTCATCATCATAAATTAATCACAATGAATTTTACTAACTGATCATATTAAATATCATAAAATTATCTAATTAAATTTTCTCTCAATTTAATTGAAGAAAAATTTTCTTCATTCTCTCAAATCTGTCAAAAAATTATAAATTTTTCATTTCCTGATTTAAAAAAAAAAATTTTTCTCATTCTTTAATAACAATAAAAGATGAAAATTTTTAAATTCTCGAGAAAATTTTTTTTTCTTCACATTTTCCACATGGTGAGATTCTAAAAGTAGAATTTTCATAGTCATTTTATTATAAATCATAGTACAGAGTGAAGATACACACTCGCTCATTTCAAACTTTGTGTGTATGTAAATGAAACTGATTTTTCCATACACAGCTTTTCTTTTTCCTCAAATATAAATAAACATGCACACACGATGAGTGCGAGGAAGAAGAAATTGATCGCGGCAGGCAATATATACACACACGTCATGGTTCTGGTCGCGTTCTGTTTACATCGTTGAATGAAAATTTTTTGAAGCTTGAAACATTACAATTTTTCATTTTTACATTGAGATTTAATAAAAATTTTTAACCAAAGTTTAATCTTTCAAGTTTATTTTTCGGCTCCTTTAAATTTTCTCTTCACTTTCTTCAGTCAAAAAAATATTCAAAATCTTTACACACGCCAGACGTCATTTCATGTCATGTCTTATTATATAGTCTCATACGTTACAAATAACAACAAATTTTATCTCGTGATGAAAAAAATAAGCAAAAAGAAAGAAAAAATGGCAAGGAATGAAAACTTTTGAATGAGAAAACAAAGTAGCTGTTTAAAATTTAATTTTTTTTTTTTTTTGATAGAAACCATCAAAATAAGTTTCAAGATTTTTTTAAAATGTAAAATTTTTCTGATTTAAGTTTCATATAGGGACAAAATAATTTTTCAAATATAAATTGATATTAAATAGATAAATTTGTGTTCTTTGTAGATTAAGAAAATACAAAAAAAGAAAGAACTCTTGACAGTGAGAACAAGTTAGTCATGAAGTCTTAGAAGTTTTACATGAAATTATCAAAGAACTTTTTGTTAATTTATTAAAATCTTTGTAAATTTGATAGAGTTGTTTTCCCTTGAGAAAATAAAGAAGTAAAATAATTTATTTGAAATTGATTTTTATTATGCGTGAAAATTTTATTTTTTAAAAAGTCTTCTTATGAGTTATAATATCTTTACTCATGGTTGACAATAAATTTTTGATACTTTTAAAAAAAATATCATATCTTTTCTTGAAGCTAATTTCTTTTTTTCAAAATGTTTTATGCAAAGGGTAAGAATTCTTGATAGCGAAAAACAGAGTAACCATTGAAATGTAAAAACTTTGTATGAAGCTAACAAAAAGTTTTTATTAATTTGTTAGACTTTTTGCTAGTTTGTTAGATTTTTTGATAGAGTTCTTCTCCTTTGGTTTTATGGTAAAAGTCAAAGAATTTAAAAATTATTAATTCAAATTCTATACTTTTTAATATTCTTCAAAAACTCTAATCATTTGCTCAAAAAAATTCTTGAAATTTTCATAAACTTTTTCATTTACGACTTCTGAATCATAAAAAGTTAAAACACTTCAGCTATCAACTCTTTTTTTTTCTCCACTCACAAGTCACGGCATGAAAAAAAAAAACTCGCATAGCAAAGTGTAAATAAAATGCCACACGGCCGTTTGCCTACTTTATAAACATACAAGCGAGAAACGCGCGTTTTTCTTCTGTTAAAAATATTCCAAAATGAATTAAACATTGTGCGATGATCACATTGTGTGCCGCTCACATCTCATTTGTTTGTTTACATTTACATTCAAGTGAGTGGAGCGAGAAAAATTTTATTTTCTGTGTGTTGAAACAATTTTTTTTGGGCTTTGAACCTGTAAGGCACACTGGACATGCTGTCAACTCACAGAAATTTCACTTCGTGGAAGCATTGCAGGGATTTCTTTGAGACAGCTCAAGAACAAAATTTAATGAGCCAGCATCGCATGGCTGCCTCGCAACATGACGAGTTCTTTTCTTAGGAGACGATATCCCATTGAGATTTTTATGACCCAAGCAATGGTCGATTCAGGTAAAATTAAAAATTTGTTGACGAAATTTTTCTTTATTTCTTTCTTCTTTGTTTGTTTTCTTGTGTGCAATTGATGAACACACAAAAAAGTAAAATTATTGAATAGAAATGTTTGGTGCAACCATGATCCACCTTGGGCGGTCTTAAAGAATCAATTCTGGCTTGAAATTTTTGTTTATTTATTTTCAAGTTGTGCAGTGGTGTAAATTAAATGGAGACAATTTCGCAGAAAAACTGTTGCAGCTGAGGGTCGAACGTGTTTTGTCTTAATTTTTGTTCTGTGGAGTAAAATTAAAAAAACGTCCTTGAAAAAAGTCAAATTGAAATGAAATAAATTTTTTTACAACTTATCAATATTACAAAAATTCACGTACAAAATTTTTTACACTAAAATCTACAAAAAGGAAGCAGCAAGAAAACAGTTCAAAATCCGTTAATCCTTTATACCTTTTCTTTTTCTTTCTTTTCATTTCTCATAGCTACCTTGCGCGTAACTAAGTTGTACAGGCATTAACCTCGAAGCCGACAATCCGGCGATGCCTTGTAATCTCCTTCCTTTCTTTTCTTTAGTCTTTCCCCAACGCATTTTTTTTTCTTCTTTTGTTGTAAAATTTTTTTAAATCCTCAACAATAAGGATTTTCTTCTGTATGTGCTGTTACGTTGGCAAGGTGGAATTTTTTACTTTAAGTCTTCAAATTTTCTTTTCTTGGGATTGTGCAAGATGATGAAAGATTTCTTGAGGGGTTTGGATATGAAAATTTTTGATTGCTTTGGGAAATTTTTTAACGTTGAAAGTTTTGTAATGTAGAAAAATGATCATTTGGTAAAATTTAATGGAAATTGAAAAATTTCAAATCTCAAAATGTTTTTCAGATTGTTAAAAGTTAAAGTTATAATTTTAATATAAATTTTTTTAGTTTCAAAAAATTCTTTTAAGAACTTCAATAATTTGTTCTAGATTTATTAAAAACAAGTGTAAAAAGGAAAAATTAAACAAAATTCTTTAAATTCTTTCTGTTGTTTAATTTCTTTTTGTTTTTATAGGATGAAATAGAAAA
>JACWBX010002962.1:20368-37089 GCA_014622435.1 Polypedilum pembai
AGAAAAATAATAATTTTTCACATTTTTTGAAGGGGTGTGAAAACATCAAAACTTCGTCGAATTTATTCAAATTTTTCGATGTTTCAACCGCCACTTTTACGAATGAAACCACCAAGAAATAAATAAACTAATGATTTCAAATCTTGATAAAAGAATTTAACAGCTCTTGAAGTGCTTAACCACTTATTTTTTTAGTCTTCAATGTTTGAAATTTTTTGCTTCAAAAACTTAATTATTTTTAAAGAAACAAAACTTTTGATAGCGAAAACAAAGTAGATACCGAACCTCAGAAGTTTTGTATGAAAATATCAAAGAATTTTGTTTTATCTTAGATCTTTCGATAGAGTTGTTTTTCTCGGTAATTCTATTAATGAAAATTAATTTCTTTGGTACCCGAGTAACCAAAATTACATTACAACTTTCAATTTACTTGCTGTGATATGCTAAAGGCATGCAAATTGAAAGTATAACGTATTTACAGGCTAATTAGTATTTTTCTTGTATTTAAAGTTTATTCTTCAGTTTTATTTAAACTGACATAAATCAATGTCTATAATTCAACATTTTATTAGTTTCAAGTTACTTCCTTCATGCACTATAGGCTTGAATGTCAGGCTCATCCTCTGTCTTTATTGAATAGTATCATCAGAATAATCCAGGCGAGAACACTCGAAAAGAAAATCACGAAAGACCATGATACGATCATAAGAGATAGTAAATGATAGCTAGCATAAAGATCATTCAAGATAATCGAGTGTCCTCGCCTGGAGAATAATAGCTGTATTGTTTTGTGATTAAATTTGTTTGAACTGAAGCAGATAAATATGACGTCCAATTCTTCACAATAAAGTAACAGAAAATCATCATCACTTCAAGTTAACATTTCAAAATAATTATCAATAGTTTTGTGATTACTACAGAAATATTTTTAAAAAAATTTCTGAATTAAAAACGCAATAAATTTTTACTAAAAACCGAAGACGAAACCTAGCAACTTTTGATTATTTCAATTTAATTTCCATAGTTTAATCCATAAAACACATTTTATTTCTTTTTTTGAACTCGATTAAAGGTGAGTTAAATGAATTTCGTCATTTTTAAGCCAAATATGCTTAATTGAAGCTCTACAAGAAATCAATGAAACCGAAATCTATTTGTATGGAAATCTCGAAATTTTGTCTTACAAACCAAATCAAAGAGTTCTCATACCTTGATAAAAAGAAAATAAAATTCAAATGAGAATTTCTAACAAATTTTTATTTGAAAAAATTTTTAATTTTAAAAACACTAAGAAGAAAAAGATAATCCAAAATATAATAAAAATTAATTATCAGGATAACAATCAATTGACTGACAAAGTGGTAGGTATAATAGCATATCTAAAAGAGATAAAGAGTGCGCTCCATAAAAAAGGTTGAAAACACAAGGTAGAAGAGAAAGAGGATAAAAATGAGTGAGAGAGAGAAAAAAAGGACATCAAATTGTGTGTATATAACAACAACAGCACACAATAAAAGGTATAAAACATCAAAAGAAGTCAAAATATTTTGGGTAATCATCGTGTGTGGTAGTAGTGATCATTTGCTCTTTATTTCAATTGCCCTCTCTTAAATGTGTTCACTTTTTTACGTGTTGGATGTCCGAATGCTTTTTTTCCCTTTGAATATCCGACGAGGCAGATTTGTATAGCGCTATTTAAACATTTATGGAACCATAGAAATAAATACCAAACCAATGAACCAACAAACAGTGATTTTTACTCACAGGGATCCGAAAAAAAGAAGAAGAAGAAGAAGATAAAACACACATAAAAATGAGAAAATTGTGAGCGAAAAAAAAAAGATGAAAGGTGACAATGAATTCGAAGAATAAATAAAGAGGAAAGTAAATCGAGTCACAAATTGAGTCGAGGAGCATCCTGTGGGACAACACAGACTCATCTTCTTTTTCTTAATGCCGAAAGGAATTTCATAAATTTTGTCAATTTTCTTTGCTGTTTGCATTTGAGGAATTTTTTTCAACTGACAAAAATATTTCTTTTTGGTAGCATATGCAGGTGATGAATGAAAAAGGACTTCTTGAATTTCATTAATGAAAACTCTAACATGTGTCTTCTTTAATTCCAATGAAATTCACAGGACAACGACGTATGGCAGAGAATGAAATAAAAATTCTCTAAAATATTAAGCGTTCATTCGTCTTTTTTTGATCAACAACAACTCACCGATGAATACAATTTGAATATATTTAAAAGAAGCAAGCTCAAGCTCACTCATAAAATGGTATAATGATTCATTAATGTGTTTAAATAAATGATGCTTAAGCAAGCTAACACCATTTAGATAATTTTTTTTTATTCATTTGTACACAAAACATGAGACTTTGCCCTATTGCTGCTGTTGCTACTCACAGACATCTTTTCAATAAATTCCACTATTTTATTCAAACACCAAACCAATCCAAGCTTAACGCTCAATTAATTAAAATCAATACAAAGATGAGAGAAGAAAGAGAAGAGGAAGAGAAAAAATAAAATGACTTGAATGTGTGTAGGCAAGTAAGTATTTAAAAAACGTTAAAAAGAAAGTGATTTTAATTCTTTATAAACGTAAACTGATTAGATTTGAATTTTTTTGCATAAACAAAAAACAAAAACCACAAAAAAGAAGCAACAGATTTAAAGTAAAACACAAGAGTCATAAAAATTGAGTCTCATCATCATCATCATCATTCGAATTGTATCATAAATTTTTATTTTATTGCCACTTTTTTAGAATGGCAAAGAAAGGTCAAAAAAGAGAGAAATGCCATAAACACATTACCTGCTTAACAAATTATAGTTTTTGATAGATTTTCATTTGCATGCTGCGAGCTCACTTACAAGCTCATATGTATATGTTTACCTTCTTCTAATAACCATAAAGAGTGGCTCAAACCACTCACATTTCTGATTAATAAAATCACATTAAGAGTGAGACTGCTTTAAATGCTAAACTGTTAAATAGAAGGCGAAGACAGCCACAGAATAAAAGCACCAAACGAGAGTCAACGAATAACACGAGAATGAAAGAAATGAAAGAAAGAAGCGAAGAATATGAAACTTTTTTCAGACCACACACAGAATTTTCACACGCATTCTTAAAGCCGCTCGATGCTGAGGAGATTTTTTTTTTTTTGTTTTCGGTGTATCTCTAACAGCTCGTTAAAAAATCACTTTCAGAAAGAGAAGCACAGATAACATTTTTTTTTTCATTCTCTTTTAATAGCGTCTCTTTTTTTTGCATTTTTTGTAACAATAATGAAATTTTTTGTAAATAAATTAACGCATTTAATTTCTCAAAAGTCATCGTCACATTGCTTCACTTTTTTTCTCTATTTTAATTTTTATCTCTCTTGTAGTTCTCTCACAATAGGAGACCAAATAAAATATCTTTCTAATTCTAATGCCGAAAATGAGAATCAATTTATATAAACTGATTTTCAACCGAAAAGGTTCATATAAACAACATGAATACAAGTAAAAAACAGAGAGTGAGAGATTTTTATAGGCTGATATGATGCATTTAGTGTAGTGGAGTCTAATTCACTGTTTAGTGTTAGTCGTGAGATGAAAAAAGCAATGAAAGAGCATTAAATATTTTAGATAAGCCTCTGGTTGTGGCTTGTTTCTTTTATTGCTGTTGTTATTCTTGTTGTTGTCGAAAACTTTAAATTGATATTCTTTTTTATTCGTTCTTTTTTGGTGGTTTAAAAAGAGTTTAATAAGCAAGCATTTTGACTGGCTGGATGAGAATTTAAATTTAATTCAAAAGAGAAATTGAAAGTTAGTTGATCAGATTATTGATTTTTATAGAAAATTCTTACTTAAGCAAGGCTCAAATTCTTATTTTTTAATTAAATCTAATTCAGTTTTAAATAAAAAATTAAATGCCTCAGTCTTATATTGAAGCTAAAATCAAGACCTGAGAACTCTTTTGTTTCAATTAAATTTGTATGGCAAAATTAAAATGAAATCAAAAATCAAAGAGTTCTCAGGCTTTGACTTAAATTTTAGCCACAAAGGACTGTTATGAATTTTTTTTGCCAAAAATACAAGCTATGAGGCTCAATGTTTAAGTTCAAATACTATAAAGAATAAAAGGTCAGAATGTGACTTTTAAATAAATCATTCTAAATTTAACAAACTTTCACTAAGGAAAAGTTATGTGATTATAATGATTACTCTATCTTTAGGCTAACAAAATTTGTGAAACTTATTCGATTCTTTTCATACTCCGTCAACACAGGAAGTGATGAAAATCTAAAGATTTATAAAAATGCTCAATGTTTCCTCTTTTTCTACTATCAAGAGCTGTTTCTCCTTAGAAATTTCATAGATCTCAAATTTCTAAGTTTTTCATCGCCATTTTAAAAATGCGCTAAAATATTTTGATTGCTGTCAATTTTAAGCTCTTACTTAGAACTGGTAAATAATGCACACACTTGAGTTTTTATTGAATAAATTTCAAGAGGATGCAATTAATGAATAATAAAAACAAAACAAAGTAAATGTTAAATTTTAAAAATCAAACGAAAATTTCGATGAATTTCTTAAAATTTAAAATTCAAAATATTTATTCTATAGAACAAATACCTTTTTAATTTCTCTAAGATTCAGAAAAATCTGTCTCCGAATTTCAACAGAACTTTAATTTTCATTTGACTCTTTGATTTTAATTTGACTTGTATTTTTTTCCAAGCGTGGACACACAACCAAAAAGCAAGTATAAGCAATAAAGAGCAATATAGATCAAAAAAGAACAAAAAGAAAGCAACAAATTGCTTCTTTGTTGCTCTTATATGATCTTCTCTGCACCCTTTTGATCATTTTTGCGTATTCACGTCTGGATTTTTTTTGAATTTTTTAAAATTAAAATTTAATGTCAAGAGCAAAAAGATTAGAATGGGCAACAAAGAACAAAATAGATCTAAAGGATACAAAAATATAAATAAATTGAAGCAACAAAAAATAATTTAGAGCACCGTGTATCGTCACTGAAGTTCGCTATAGAAATTTTAAGTTAAGTGTAAATTATAATAAAAAGCTTTAAAACACCAAACAAAATTTTCTAATCTATTCTATAATTCATATTTTTATTCATAATTTATGATAGTAATTAAGTTTGATGAATTACAGTACAAAATTCTTTAATCCTATTTCATGAGAAGTTAAAATGAGAAGAACAATACTTTTTTGGTTTTAATTTGTTCTACTATGAGTTCATTAATGATTTTATATATTTGGAATGTGAATTTTTTGTTTTAAACTTACTTTATATGAGAAATGAATAAATTAAACAAAATTTAAATTATACTGAAAAATAAAAAAAAATGATGAACAAAAAATTTTAAATAAAAAATATTAAATTTTATTTCACAAAAAAATTAATTAAATTATGTGTTGAATATAAAAAAAATTTAAATAAATTATTATTTCTGTTATGTTTTGAATAAAAATTGATTTTAAAAAAGAAATAAAAAAATGCCTAATATATCACACATCAATTGAATAGTAAATGCTGATCAGAATAAAAATTTTCTTTCATTATTCACCATTCAATCTCACTGCAACTTTTTTTCTTCTTAAACTTCGTTTCTGTCTTGTCATTGTATGGAGATTAAAGTATTGGAAGTGGACACTTGATGATCATTTAATTGCAGTGTTCAACTTCTTATTTATTTTGATTTTTCTGTGATAAATAATTAAAAACTTAAATTTAAATTTTCAAATTTTTTTTTCACACATATTTGAAATTATTTTCTAAAATTTCTTTTGTCTTAAATAAAGTGATTATAGATTTTTTTGTTAGTAATGAAAATAAAATAAAAAACAATATTTATGACACATTTCAACAAAAATGTGTTGAAAAATAAATTATCGTGACTTCAATCAATCATTTGTGGCTAATCTCTATCTTTCAAAAATTTCCAATTGTCGTTCACATTTAAAAGATTAATTATGAGAAAATATTCTTGCACTGTCACAAGATATTCGAAAAATTTCCATTTAAAAAAGCTTCAGTATAAGTTAATTAAGCTATTATAAAAAATTTGCCAGGATATTGTCAAATTAAATTTGTTCCATCCTGAGTTACATATAAAAAAAAATTTTTGTCAAAAAATCATCGAATGTATGTTCGCATGAGAAAAATATTGTGTAAATTAAATATTTAGCGTAGAAAATGTTAATTTAATTCTCAATTCACTCAATTGCCAAGCGTGTAAAGATGAAACCACGTTTCGATAGCCAGACGCTAAAAATAGATTTGTAAATGAAAGAATGATGGAGAAAAAAAAAAATTTATAGCGTCATTTACCCAATTCCAGCGCCAATCAAAATAGAAAGAACATTCGTGATGACAAGTGAATAAAGAACTTCTTTCGAAAAAAGTGAATTGCCACCAACGCGTGCCAGACGCATTGAATAAGTCATTGCACGAGCATCCTTCAATACGGGTGGAATTGGTGAAGACACATTCGAATTGCCGTTTTCAGGATGCTCAAATTTCCAGTCTCTGTATATAAAGAAAGAAAGAAAATGATTTGAGTTCAACAACTTTCATTTATATAATTAACACATTTTCGTGTCAACAAACAATCACGACATGTATGATAATTGCTTGTATGAGGGAAAGAAAATTGAGAAAAAAATATTTATAAAAAATGAGGGAGAAGAAATAAATCAATAATAATTACGCACTTTGGAGGAAATTTGTCAACGCCGCTGCTCCATTGCCACATCCAATCGTTATCATCCTTATCTCTCTCCTTTTCTTGATCCTATAATATATTAATAAATTGTAATTATTATTAATCAAGGCCTTGACCTTATTAAATCAGGCGGTTTAAAAAGAAATTTAGAAATTATCTTGAACTCGGAATTATTAACAAATATAAAGTTAATTGTGAAAACTTGAAATTGATGGTGGGATTTTTGAGATTCTAAGAAGAATTTTAAAGGATTTTTGCAAGAAGATGAACACAATGACAAAAAGTAGCAAACATTTTGCTACTTTGTCAGAAATATTATGATATTTTCTTAATTTTTAACCTACAATTTGAACTTTTAATAATTTGTACAAAAATTGATTACGACAAAATATTCAAAATTAAATTATTGTTTTACAAAAGATTAGTCGATGTTGTTATTATTAGCTGCCGACGTCTACAATTTTAAACACGTAGTTAAAAATATAAATTTAGAAAAAATTTATTGCTGAAATCGTCCCTACATATTGACAATTGCCTAGGTCAAGATAAATACACAAATAAATCTACGTAGACGAAAGTCAAGACAAAACAACTAGACGTTAAGTAACATGTTTGCAAAAAATAATCAAAAATGAACAAACTATTGTTGTTTTATCTTGTTGATAACAACTCTAAGATTAATTAAAAAAATTGCCTTTATATAACTTTAAAATTTAAAAAAATTGAGGAATATGAAATTACATTAAATTTAAATTCATATTTTTCAGAAAAATTATTCAATGTTGTTCTTCATAGCTTAGAATTTCGTTCAAATATGAAGTTTATAAATTTAGACAAAAATTTATTTACACACAGTGGCTACACGAACGCAATTGATATTATATGAACAAATGCACGTACAAATCTACGTAAGCAAATAAATGATAACCAGGGCGAAACAAATAAACGAAATTTTATGAAATGTTTTTCACAAAATAATTAAAAATTCATAGTTGTTTTGCCTTGATGATATCAACACTAAAATTAGTAAATATATTCACAAAATTCCTTTTATCTAACTTTAAAATTCAAAATCTTAGTTTTCGAAAAAAAATGAAAATTGCCGGTTTCACGTATTAATGACCAATTTCATAAACATTTGAAATATATCTATTTTTCGTTGGTCAGACGTCATTAGTAACAAAAATAGTAATGAAAATTGTAAACAAACTAGTGATGTTAATTCACTCAAACACTTTAAAATAAGTGATGATGATGATGTGTTTTGAATTATATCAGTAAGAACGCAAATAAAAATAAAAAGTTTTCATCATTCATGAAAGTAAGAGGGAGGTAAGAGACAAGAGAAAAAAAATATGCGTTGTGTAGATTATTATTCCAAAGATAGAAATACATTGTAAATATGAGAAATGTGTGTAAATATTTTTGTCTAAAGAAAAAGAAAAACAACATAAAAATTGATAAACTTGAGCATGCTCCTCAGTCAAAAGTTAGTTGGTTCAATAACCGCGATAGTTAATTGCAAGTTTATTTCTCACCTTGACCGCATAGTAATTGATAAAAACGCCCTTCAAATCGTCATCATTTACTGGTTCAGGATTTGGACTGTTTGGTGGGCTTTTCGGACTGAAATTCTTTGGTGAATCACGCCGTGAACTAATTCGACTTGAATTATTTGATTCCTTTTGCGCCTCTCTTAACAGTCTCAAATACTCGTCGCCTGATGAAAATGGAAGTGGTGGTGTAACACGATCAGAGCAGCTTTGAATTAAATTATTGGTCAGTTCTACCCACGATTCTAAAAATAAAACAAAAAAATGATTTCACTTTTATGTCTCTCAATTTAAAGTTCCCTCACACTATAATGTAATTTAATCAATCAATCAATTTTGTTATCATGTGCATTAGTTTATGGCATGTTGTATTTCCACATTAAGAAGATTATAAAGCGATATCAATTTCATTTCAAACTATTACAAAAATGCCGTCTTTTACTGCAACAACTCTTTGTGTTGATTACTGCATTTTTCTTTTATATGAAATTTCATTTAACGTGTTTTCTTTGTTTTCATTGTCTGCAGTCTCTCTTTTTTTATTTGCAGCCTGCGAAGTGCAACTTTAAGTGATGTGGAACAAAAAACTTGAAACTGAGTAGAATTTTTTTGTATCTGCTTTATGTTTACCACTACTAATGTCAATATTTGTTCTTTTTGTTATCATACATGTCCTTCAACATGTATGAAGTCAAAAAATTAAAAATAGACAAAGAGGAAGCAATTTAAATGACAATCGTGAAAGATATTAGAAAAAATCACGTATAAAAATGTAAATAAAATGTGCTCTAGAAGTAATACATATGCAAAAGTTGGCGTATTGCGCCGTATCGTAAAAACAGATTTCCACTGACGACGACATAATTAAAAAAACCTAAATTCTTTTCTTTAATTTTAAATCTTAATTAAATTTTTACCTGCAAGTATTCCCAATGAATCACACGATCTAATTAAATTTGGTGGTGTATGCGATTGAGAATATGACATTTTTCCTTCTTTAAAATATCTTCTTGGACTTGAACTTAATAGAAACAAAAAAAATCTGTTTTACTCTTCTTTGTTTACTATCAAAACTGCTGATTTTCTTTTTTCACTCTTTATTTTATGTGTTTTTATGATATGCACAATTTGCTCAATAAAAATCAATTTTATTCCAGCAGTGCACGAAATAAATTTTATCAAAAAAAGTTTTTGCGTACAACTTTAACAGCTGAGCGCTTGAAAATGAATTCTAAAGTATTTAAAAAATCAAACGCAATTTTCACTCGTCTCTTGTTGTTGTGTGAAGATTACAGTTGAAATTATGTGAAAAAATTTTGTTTTCACTCTCTAAAATGAACTTTTAAATTTTCAAATAATTTTTAACCGTTAAAATAAATCTCACCATAAAATTCACCTCAAATTATTTACAACAACAAAGACAAAAAGTTTTTCTCAATTGAATCCATCTTGAATATTCATTTTTCTTATTTTTTACCTATCAATAGTAATCAAAAAGTGCAGAAATCTCATTTATTGTATAATTGACTGAACAAAGTATCAATTGCAGTTAAATGTAACAAGTAAAAGTATCAATTTTAGTGAAAAATAAAGCAAAACATTTGACGCCCTACATTTTGATTTGAAATTTAAAATTTGTGAAAAGAAAAGTTTTTCAAGTGTAAAGAAAATTCTTTAAACATGGAAAATAACGCATTAATGGGCTCTATTGCAGCTCGATGGTAATTTTTAAACTAAATCTTTGAATTCAATAAAATATTAAAAAAATAAAATTTTACAGGGATCCAAAGAATCTCGAAATTCGCACAATGTCAGTGGAAAAGACACTTGAGCCATTAGTGCTTCAAGTTACAACTCTTGTCAACAGTAAATCAACTACAAAGAAGAAGAAAGGTAAGATATCAGTAAATTCCATTAGGACTTAATCTTCCGGACTGTTCAATGCTTTGGAATTTCTTCTCTCAACACACATACACATTCGATGAGTCATCAATGAAAACAGTCAAAAGAGAGAGAAAAAATGATCTGCATTGAACGTGACATTTAAACTGAAACACAATTACTCAATTGCAATTTTTTCGGTTATTTTTATTCTTTTAGGTAAATCCAAACGTGCTTCGGCTCTTGTTGCGGCTGTTGAGAAAGCAACAGAGAATTTTATCGAGAGAGGAGAACAAATTGCTTATGAAAATCCAGACATTACTCAAGAAATGTTGACAGCAGTTGAAGAAGTTCGTAAAACTGGACTCTCAATGAGCACTGCTGCTCGTGAATTCAGTGAGGATCCATGCAGCTCATTGAAACGTGGAAATATGGTGCGAGCTGCTAGAAATTTACTCTCAGCTGTCACTCGCTTATTGATTCTTGCTGATATGGTTGATGTTCATCTTTTGCTTAAATCACTTCATGTTGTTGAAGATGATTTGGATAAACTTCGTGATGCATCAAGTCAAGATGAATTAATCTCAAATATGCGTCAATTCGGTCGCAATGCAAATGAACTTATTAAGCAAGCAGCTAAACGTCAACATGAACTTAAAGATCCTCAATTGCGTGATGATTTGGCAGCTGCTCGTGCAATTCTTAAGAAACATTCAACAATGCTTTTGACTGCATCAAAAGTTTATGTTCGTCATCCAGAACTTGATTTGGCAAAAATCAATCGCGATTATGTGTTGAAACAAGTGTGTGAAGCTGTCAATACAATCAGTGATGTAGCTCAAGGAAAAGCTTCAACACCACAAGACACATTCAGTGGTGCTGGAGAACTTGCTGCTGCTCTTGACGACTTTGATGAAGGAATAATTATGGATCCATTGGTCTACAATGAAGTGCGTTCAAGACCATCATTGGAAGAACGATTAGAAAGCATTATTAGTGCTGCTGCATTGATGGCTGATGCTGATTGCACTCGCGATGAACGACGTGAAAGAATTGTTGCCGAATGTAATGCTGTTCGTCAAGCATTGCAAGATCTATTGTCAGAATATATGTCCAATATGGGCACAAAAGATCGCACTCCAGAGCTTGAACGTGCAATTGGACAAATGTATCGAAAAACCAAGGACTTGCGTCGTCAATTGAGAAAGGCCGTTGTTGATCACGTTTCTGATTCATTTTTGGAAACAAATATGCCACTTTTGGACTTGATCGAGGCTGCACGCTCTGGTCAAGAGAAAAAAGTTCATGAACGAGCTGAAGTTTTTACAAAACATGCTGAGAAATTGGTTGAGGTTGCTAATTTAGTCTGTAGCATGTCAAACAATGAAGATGGTGTCAAAATGGTTCGTTATGCAGCAGCTCAGATTGAAACTTTATGCCCTCAAGTCATAAATGCTGCTCTCATTCTTGCCGCTCGACCAAATTCAAAAGTCGCACAAGAAAATATGGATTCATACAGACAAGCATGGGAAAATCAAGTTAGAATTTTGACAGAAGCTGTTGATGACATTACAACAATTGACGATTTCCTTGCTGTCTCTGAAAATCATATTCTTGAGGATGTCAACAAATGTGTGCTTGCATTGCAAGAAGGAGATGCTTTAGACCTTCGCAACACTGCTGGTGCAATCCAAGGCAGATCTGCACGTGTCTGTCATGTTGTTGAAGCTGAAATGGACAATTATGAGCCATGCATTTATACCAAGCGTGTACTCGAAGCTGTTAAGGTGTTGCGTGATCAAGTCATGTCGAAATTTGCACAACGAGTTGATGTTGCCGTAAATGCTCTGTCAAGCAACTCGCCCAAGGATGTCGATGAAAATGATTTTATTGATGCATCACGATTGGTATATGATGGAGTTCGTGAAATAAGACGTGCTGTTCTCATGAATCGCGTAAGTATAAAAGTTTTAAGGTTTTTGCACTTAAAAAACAAACAACAACAAAAAAAATATTTAATGAAAATAATTTAGAATGAAGAAGAATTGGATCCAGAAGATATTGAAGATGAACAGTATACTTTGGAGACCCGAAGCAAATGTGAGCAAAATGAAAAAAATATTTTAGCGCTGTTTTGTCTTCATTTACTATCACATTTTGCATTCTTGAAATTTTTGTTTATTTTGTTTGTTGTTTACGCCTCTCTTTTAGTTCACATTTTTATCATTTCTTTTTTTCTTCTTCTTTTTTCATTACATTTTTGTGCTTTTTCGTATGTGTGTATGTTTGCATTGATTTTATACAGAGCTCAGAAGAATTGGATACAGATACTGAATTTGAGCCAGTAGAAGATATGACAATTGAAACACGTAGTCGTTGTAAGATTATTTTTTCACATTATCATTTAATGTTGCTTTTTCATTATTACCATTTTTTTTGTGTGTGTCTCATTTAAATGAGTTTCTAATTACTAATTATTATTCTCATTTTATTTGACAATAATAGCAAGCGCTCATACAGGCGATCAGACGATTGATGAATATCCTGATATTAGCGGAATTACAACAGCTAGAGTGAGTAGGAAAATAATAAATCAGATTGAATATTTGAATAGCTGTCTTAATAATCTATTAAAGTATAACAAATTTATTTCTTTGATTAAATTTTATTCTTCAATTTTTCTTTTCCCCTCTTCATAATCAATATTAAACATTTTTTGCCAATAAATCAAATCAACACAACCCAACAACAACGACGACGAAAAAAAACATAAAAAAATAAATAGGAAGCGATGCGAAAGATGAATGAGGAAGACAAGCAAAAGATTATGCAACAAGTCGAACTGTTCCGTAGAGAGAAACTCACGTTCGATTCGGAAGTTGCCAAATGGGACGATACTGGCAATGACATCATTTATCTTGCAAAACATATGTGTATGATTATGATGGAAATGACTGATTTCACTCGTGGTCGTGGTCCATTGAAGACAACAATGGATGTTATCAATGCTGCTAAGAAAATTTCAGAAGCTGGAACAAAACTCGATAAATTAACTCGTGAAATTGCCGATCAATGTCCTGAAAGTTCCACAAAGAAAGATCTTTTGGCCTACATTCAACGAATTGTCCTTTATTGTCATCAAATTCAAATTACGTCAAAGGTTAAAGCTGATGTGCAAAATATTTCTGGTGAATTGATTGTCTCTGGGGTAAATAAATAAATCCAAATTTCATTTAGTCAAAATTTTAATTAAAATTCATTCAACAGCTCGACAGTGCAACATCATTGATTCAGGCTGCCAAAAATTTAATGAATGCTGTCGTTTATACCGTAAAATATTCCTATGTAGCATCAACAAAATACACCAGACAAGGAACAGTTTCCGTAAGTTTTTCTTTATTTCAAAGAGTTTTTTATATCAATGGGAAAACTTATAAAAACTTTTTCTTCTTTCTTACAACAGTCACCAATAGTTGTATGGAAGATGAAAGCACCAGAAAAGAAACCACTTGTAAGGCCTGAGAAACCTGAAGAAGTTCGTGCAAAGGTTAGACGAGCATCACAGAAAAAGACACAAAATCCAGTGCATGCCCTATCAGAATTTCAAAGCCCTGCCGACAACATTTAAATCAATTAATTTAAAGCTATTTTCATCATAATGAATGAAAAATTTGAATAAGATAAAAACACACAAAAATATTGTTTATTTTCTAGATCATTCTCAAAGAGCCCAAATAACTTAAAAAATGAACTACTTTAAATTTGATCGCTGATAATCATGAATTGAGAATGAATTCCATAAATAAAAAAAACAAAGATGATGAATCATAACTTAAAGAATTTCTATACAACTTTTTTTTAGCATTTAAGTGAATTTTCAAAACTATCAAATAAATTTTGCATTTGCATACAAAAATATTTTAATTATAGATGAATATTTTTGAGTATTATTTAAATGTCAGACTAATTGCTTCCGTTTTAAAAAAAGATTTTATTCATTAACAATCAAAAAAAAAGAAATTATTTTAAATGTACTAATAAATTATTTTATTTTATTTACTCACAATCGACATCAAAATGAGACAATTTTTTCCATTTCAAAATATATACATGTAGAAAAAATGAAAATTTATAGAAATTTCATTGTGAAATAAAAATTTATCATAAAACTATTAGCAAGTAATGAAAACAATTATACAAAATAAACTATAAATTGCACAGAAGTAAAAATAAAATGCAACAAGTCTCACTGACATTTTATTTCAGATTTTGACCTTTCTCAATTGTTGAAACATGTAACACATGTGAACTGCAATAATATGAAGCTTAACACTTCACAAATTTTATAGATGTATCATTTTTTAAGTCAACATCTGTTGAATTAAGCTTACATCATATACAATCAAGAAAGATATGTGCTATTTAAAAGTTACTCCTTTCAATTCATCACCCAGAGGACATTTTCAAAACAAACTAATGCGGTGATGTAAATTCATAATTTTTTGATGAAAAAAGTTTCCTAAAACAGTGTTGTTATCGTAGATATCTGCAACTACGAGTCAAGTAGATCTGCTCGTAGCTTTGTCTATGTAGACAAAATTTTTATCTATGGACTACAAATTTGTCTATGTAGATAAATCTACAGGTAACTCATAGCTATAGAAATTTAAGATAACAACACTGCTTCAAAACTACCATGGAAAAGTTTCTTCTTTGAGTGAAATATTATAGCTTTGCGCCAATTAAAGAAGGAGTGAGTTTATATTATAAAAGTTTTTTATCTGTTTTTGAATTCTGTTAGCTTAAGCAAGAACTTTTCTTATTTAAAAAAACATTTCTAGAGTAATTACCGTGTGAACATTTGCAGAATTACGCTCTTTGTGGTATGTTTTGCAAGACGCTGCTGGAAATTGAAACTTCCAGACTTTTTTGTTTGTTTAATTATAAGATTTAAATTTTAAATAAAACAATTTTATTTCTGTTTAAATTAAAATGTTAACTTAAAAAATCAAAGGAATTTCTTTTAATTTTACCACAGGGAAATCGTAAAAACTTTTTCTTTTTTCCTACAAAAAAGCATTTTACTATTATTTCATTCATTTTGCATTGCTTTTTACTGTTGAGAGGTCACTATGGAATTTCATGGGTTGGGTAAAAAAGCACATAAAAAAGAGTTTAACATTTTTTCATAGCTTCAGTATTTCTCTTAACAACAAACAAATCATGCATACATTATAGAATATAAAAAAGAGAAAAATTTCAGAGAAATAATTGAAACGAGTTAGACTGAAGAATAAATTAGTTCAACTGTACAGGTCGAAAAGCTTGGAAACGCTTTTTTAGTTGGTTGAATTATGCTTTTTTCATAAGAAATGAGAAAATAATAGCATAGTACTTGGCAACATCATTTTTCTTTGAATATTGAAGAGACGAAAATTATTTTAAATAAATTTTTAGATTTTAAAATCTTTGATAAATTTTTTATTCAATTTTTCTTTTAAAAATTAAGCTTTAAGCATTTAAGCAATAAATCCTATTCGTTTAATGATGATACTGCAACAAAATATAAATTAAATTTTGAAGTCTTGAGCTTCATGAAAAATTAAAAAAGCTTTTAAAACTTTCCAATAAATATCTATGATGTCTAATTTTTGACGATTTTTCAACGACTGCTAAACTTTCTTGCAAATATTTTTTTACAAATTTTGTTATCCAAGGGGTTAGAACTCTTGATTGCGAAGATAGAGTAATCATTGAAACTCAAAAATTATGTATGAAACTAACAAAAAAATTTTATTATTTTGTTAGATTTTTTAATAGAGTTCTTCTCCCTTGTTTTTATCTTAAAATTCTATGAATTTTCACGTTTTAATAATAAACAATTAATTTTAGCTATTAATAACAAAAAAATGTACAGTTTTTGAAGAAGAAGCATACAAAAGACATATAATTAGAAAGAATAAAGTATTTTCGATCAATCATGCAGCTAATAATTCAAGATTTAGCTATTAAAAACCAACAACATCAGCAGGATAATTCTGCTTTAAGTGTAACGTAAAATTCTATGCAATTTTATGTTTTATGAAAATTCTAACCTGATATTTTTAGAGAACAGTCAATCACACAGTAATGTTAAAATTTAGGGTTTCTGAAGCCGTTAACGGAAAACGGAAAACGGCCGTTTTTTGGCAAAACTTTTTTTTGGCGTCTTTTGAAGCCCGTTTTCCGTTTTCGTTTGTACTAGAGAAAATTAGATTTTTAACATATTTTTAACATATTTTTGAGTTAACAAAAAAAGACTTTTAAAAATTTTATAATTAAATTTAATTAAAATTATCAAAATTTGATCGAATTTTTATAATTTTCAACAATTTTTTCTCTTTCATCAGAAATATATGATTATTTTTTAAATCCAGTAAAAATTTTTTGTAGAAAAAATGAATTTTTAGACACTTCATGCGTTTCATGAAATTTTGAAGCATTTTAGCGCAAAAATTTTTTTGACCATGATAGCTGGTATGGTCTTGTGATCACTTT
>JACWBX010002965.1:20667-36304 GCA_014622435.1 Polypedilum pembai
AAATAACTTCAACTAAATTTTAGTTGACCAACCAAAAATCAACCAAAATTTAGTTGACTAAAATTTTCAACCAAAAATCAACCAAAATTTAGTTGACTAAAATTTTCAACCAAAAATCAACCAAAATTTAGTTGACTAAAAATAAAATATTAGTCAACTAAATTTTAGTTGATTTTTGGTTGAAAATTTTAGTCAACTAAATTTTGGTTGATTTTTGGTTGGTCAACTAAAATTTAGTTGAAGTTGAGTTATTTGCAACTAAAATGACAAACAATTTCGGACTCTGGTTAATTCTTTATATGCCATTTTAAATTTATTTCATTTGTATTGTTCAATGCGTGAGCGAGAAATATTTTTTTAATATTGTCGACTACCGACTTTGACTGTGAAAGTTATTGTTTTTAATTTTCAATTTTTGACTCTACATTGTGCTCTCGTTACATCCTCTTTTCATTATTTAAATGTTGAAAATAACATGAAATTTTTTTATGTCTAAAATACGGTATGTGTAGCAGGATGTGTTTAAAAAATAATTAAAAATTAATCTGTATGCTTCGAAGCTTATTTACTCAAGGGTTGACTGCTGTTTAAATAAATGTACCGTTTAAATGAGAATTTAAGTGAATATAATTAAATTTCATAACAAAAAAAATACAAAACAAGAAAATTTGTTGGACTATGAGTAATAGCAAAAATTTAATTTGACTTGCATTACATCACATTATATGGAATAAACGAAAACTTTTCTGTGTTGATGGCGAAAAGAAAAACGAAGCGTGAGAGAAAAAGGAAATGAAAAATGAATGATGCTTTTTACGATTCTTTTTGCTCGCTTGAAAGTCGAAATTATGTGAATATGTGAGTGCAAAAAAGCAATTTTAATATACCCACAAAAAAGGAAGGAATTTTCATTTCTGCAAATATGAAATAAAATTAATTTTTTTTTCACTCGACAGTAAGTCGACAGCTCAGTAATCAACATTTTTGAGTGTAAACAACGTTTTTGCATTAAAATACATAAAAGTTAAAACAAAACACACAAGAATATTGTCATATTTCAATTTCATGAAGCTATTAATAATCGTAATTAATAATTAAATTCTCATTACATGAACATAAATGGTTATGTAATAAAAAATCATTTTTCTTTCCAGCCATTATTATTTACTTGTAACAATGCGTCTGCTATCTGCTAAATTCATTCGTTTCGGCATATAACATCAACAGCAGCAGATAGCAGATGTCTAATTGTTCTAATTGCTTTTTGAAAATAAAATAAATTTTGTGATTTTGTGAAATAATATATTATACAATTCTCGCAAACTCACAATCGCGTTGCAATTGAAAACAAGCAATTTCGAATCCATAAAACAAGCAATGCCATTGACAGCGACAGAAAGAGAGAACTCGAATGTCAATAAATATTTTACAAAAGAACATAAATTTGCTTTCAATTTCACGCATATACACTTCGTAATTTATGTAGTTAAATTGAAAAGCATAAAATAAAAAAAACTTCTGCTCTCTTTCCTCTCAGTTCACATTTAGAAAATCAAATTTTAATTTTAAAAAATAGTGGATTTGATGCAAAATAAATGTGCAAGCTCACCTTTGAAATGTTTTGGACAGCAGACAAATTCGACGCCTGAAAAGAGTGAAATTCCACAAGGCAAAAGCATAGCAAAACTACGCATTTGCATGTTGCGTTCCTGACAGGCAGCAGCTCCGGTTTGATTCCATCGTACGAATGGCCAGCATCGTGACGCATTATGGATATGATCGAATAAGCAGCCCTCCGGTACCAGAAGTGCATCCGACTGGAAAGGTCCCTCTGTCAGATGAGAGAAAATAACAACAACAACAGAAAATTAGTAAATTTGCAAAGTCATTTGATTTAATGCACATAAACTAACTAATGTTTTTTGATGATGAATATGAAAATTTTCTTTCACTCATAAACACACACAAACATTCATAATTCATTTGAATTGAATTAATTAAAAGAAAAATTAAATTAGTATTGTCACACAAAAGAAAGCATAAAAGTTTCCTTAATTTCATTGCTGTTTCTACTCAAGACTCCTATTTCTTTCATTTATTCAATTAGTTGCTTTCTTCGTGCCTTTGCTCTCTGCAACTTCATATTTTTCATTTCTCTTATTCACGTAATCAGCAAACACTTGCTTTTATGTGTACATGTACAAACAAATATCTTAATCATAATTAATATATTTCTTCTACACTATGAGGCACGTCAAAGGTGTCGAGAAAGTCACATTTTCATTATTTTCTTTTTGTTCACGCAGCTTGCACTGATGGAGTCTATTTTCCTTTTAAATTATGATGTAGAACTTGAGAAATTTATAAATTATCCTTGATTTGCTGCAACAGCAATAATAAAGCACTGCATTACTGCATATAACTGCAAAAGTCAAAGACGTGTTGATTGCTCTTATTTATTAGATCTTGTACATGTTTTGCTATTTGAAAAATGTAGTGCATCAGCTTCTAATTATAAAATCAATTAAACTTAGAGTTAACTAAGTGGAAAATTTCATTTTCCATTCATTTTCACATCAATTGAAAACATTCCATTTCATTTAAGAAATTGATTTATTGATTTAAGTTTCTGTTTAATTCAACATTAAACTTTGAATTTCTTTAAAATTCCAAAAATAATCTTTTTAACAAAAATTATCATCAGTATTAAGCTCAATTCAAAAACCAAACACAATAATATAGTAAAAATTTAAACCATTGTAGAAAACCACTGAGAACATCTGTGACTCAATGACTTCTTTCCTACTTATTCTACATATTTATCGACAGCGACAAAAGCTCATTGAATATTCAGTATATGCTTGTGCATGACTACAAACAACATTTCAGTGCCATTGTATTAAATGTTATTATGCTTTTTTCTCTAGTTTGATCAAAAATGTCTGCTTTTTGTGTGTATCCATAAAAATGCGAGGGGATGTCGATATGAACAGAATAAGAGAGATAGAAAGCTTTTCAATCGATGAGTGAGAGTGTTTCGGCATTAACTGCAGTTCCGTAAATATTTTACTTGTGACTTTTATGTTCTTCATTTGTAATTTAGATTTTTGTCCCACTCTGTATAAAAACTTTTATTTTATACAAATATTTTGAGGGCTTACAACTGCATCCCTCAAAATCAGAGCAGCACGATGTTATAAACCAATTGAAAACGATACACATAAATGTATATGTACAGATATGTAAATGAAATATTGATTTTATGACATATGACGCAGCTTTCTTTTTCATCAAAACTAAATGTAGGCATTTTATGTGTTCATGTTGAAAAATAGAAAATGTAATTAAAGCAACTGCCTTTTACAAACACTCACACAAATTTCGAACTTAAACATAATTTGGTTCAAAAAAAACTCTTTCGAGCTTTGAACTTTTTATGTAAATTACAATCTCATTTCTGTATAAATACATATAATTACATAATGCTTGCTCTAAAATGTGAAAATTAAAATTCTTACTAATTTTGGGAATGAGTTCATGAAATAAATGCAGTAATAATGATCCAATCAGCTTATGGAACATTTTAATGTGGCTTCTGCTATCCTTGACATGCATTCGAGCTTTCTATGCTTTCGAATCGTTCGAATAACAATGCTCAGACACAGACATTATGTATACCATGCTTAGGAACAGAAATTATGATAATTATTGAATTAAAATGCTTCTCTTCTTTTTATGTGTGACTAAAATTAAAATAATAATAACAATGAGAAGCAAAATTGGAGCTATAAGAAAGCTAAATTTTATTTCTATCTATTCTAACCACAGTATTTTGCATTATAATAATTTCCACTCTCAATGTGCTAACACACACTCAATTCGTGATTCGACTTTTGTCGATAGCAAAGCAGAAGCAGAGATAGAAAATGTGGGGATAATATTAATATTGTGCGGGTACAATGAGTAGAAGTAGTCAAGTATCGAATGTCATAAATTGCAATCACACTATATGCACACGTTTCAAAATGATAATTGACTTAACCATTCTGTGTGTGTAAATAATCAAAGAATAATAGAGTTAAATATTCGTATTTCATTGTTGAACATTGAAATTGATTTCACAATTTGAGATAAATTTTTTTTGCTGCGTTCATGACTCATAAGAATATTTTTGAATTGTAAATTTAATTAAATACAGATGATTGAAATTTGAAATTTTAAAATTCAACAGCTTTTAAAATTTCAAAAATGTAAATATTACGAGTGACAGGATATTTCTTTGAAAAGAAACTAAATTGTAAGCAAAAAGACCACTTTAAAACAAGTATTTCAAAAAGTTTTGAAATTATTATAAAACTCGATGAATTTATTTTCTATTTTATTTGATATATTCAATATTGTAAATTATTAATAATTTTGTTTTGAAAATTTTCTACGTGATCAAGTACATTACATGTGTGCATTTTAATACAATTTACAGATGGCAGAACAATTAGATTTGATATGATATCAGCACACATCAATAAACATCTACTTGAATCTGGCTTTTATTTATTACACAGCATCAACATCGGTGTGTGTGACGGAACACGCTTCAAATTGGAGCAGTCACATACAACGCCCTACGCTTCACAGTGGAGTAACAGGAAATCATCATCATCATCATCATCATCATCAACATCATCAGCGGCGTCGGTAGAGAAATCTCTTATCTTACTATATGATGATGCTCTCACTGCTCAAAATGGTTATACAGGAGTAAATGAAACAGCAAACTGAACGTATATATCTTTGTGCAATCCACATACGATACGTATATATGATAAATAACCCCATAAATGATGATCTAATAAATTTATCGTCTGCTCGTTGCTTCTGCCATCAGTATGCTCATTTATTATCACAAAGCAAAAGCAGAGGCTGAAATTTTTGCTCTCCCTTTTCCCTGACTGGAGTGATGGTGTGAAAATTTCAAAATAAAACCGCATTACAAAATAAATTTATCTCTTTCTCTCTCTTGCTGTTGCCTTTATGCAACATCACTATTTCTAATTGAGATTAGGAGAAACATAAAAGGATGGATTTCACCGCATTCAACATAAGCAAGAGAAATTGTAATAATAACGAGTTAACAAAAAATCGATGAAGCATGAAATTCATTCAGACAGCATAAAATAATATTTTTCTTTTTTTTTTGCAAAATGTGTAAAAAATGTGAATAGAAAACTTACCCAAGCAACGGAACGGCTTGATCCATCTCTGTGCACCCTTGCATTTTCCTAAATTTGTCGCTCCTTGTCTACACCAGCCACCAATTTTCTGATAATGCGATGACTCAACAATATTCGTGATATCACGTCCAGGATAAACCTGCAAAATTGTATATACATACATAAGTATAAATTGGGATTTATTATCATGTGATGAGAATGGAATTTTTTTTTGTAAGAGTCGAAAAGAGAGATAAATGAAATTTTATTCACAGTAGCAGAGAAAAGAGAAAAAATTAAAATTTATGTTTTCGCATCAGTAACATCAGAGAACTGTGAAAATGTTTGTATGTAATTATAATGTTAAGGCATCAAGAAGTAATAGAATATTTCAATTCTTCAAGCTGTGATTAAACTTTACTCACTTTAAATAATGAATAAATGAAAGAACATTAAAAGTTAATTTGATCTAAACCACAAACTCTTAATTAGTTAAATTTTTGAAATAATTTAAATTTTCTATTGTAATTTTTGAATTATTTACTGAGTTCGGATAAACGAAATAAATTCTTTCAAACTAAAAGTCTTTTAAACAAAATGTTTTGTTCTCTAAATTCAAATTGTAACAGTTAAAATTAAAATTGAAGTATTTCATTAACTCTTGAAATGAAAATTTTCATTCATATCTCTTATCAATCTACACATTTTACAACAATTAAAGTATGTAGTAACTTGCTCACTCATTTGTTGGAAAATATTGAAAATTCAATTGGTTAATTTTTTGTAAAAACTCAAATGTCAACAACATCGTAATAACGACATAATTAAACAAGCAAAGTTGAAGTCAACAACATGTTCATTAATTACTATTTGCGGTTAAAGAGGTTCATATTTTGATTTAATTTCCGATGAACTTTCAAAAGCTTTTGAAAGAAAATTAAAAATTTTCGCATGAAATTTATACATTCTTACTAAACAAATTTAATTTATATTATCAATTTCTTTAAGCATACAAAGCAAAATGCAAATGCCAAAATCTCTTGACGACGCAATATCTGTCTTTCTCTCAATTCATTTCAAATATTCAAGAGATAAAAATTCATTTTTTGTTGAAAAATCTCTAATAATATTCATATACGAATGAACATACACAAATGTTCATATATCTGCTCTCTATATTCACGCTCAATTGAGCTCTACAAATATTGTTGATTGACACGAAAAATAGATATAAAAAAATATATTGGTCAATAATTCAATGCCCGATATTGCTTATGGTGGTGTGAAAATTCAAACAAAAAGTAAACAGCAGATTTTTTTTATTCATTTATGTTTAATCATCTGTTGAATTCTGATATGAGAATTGTTATAGAGTTTAGAAAAAATTCCATAATTTCATCTCATTCGAATGAGAGTGAATTTTGACACATGGCCAAATCATGTGCTACAAAGTGATATTGCAATCAACTGCAAATGCTTCTTGGCAAGCAACCGGCAATTATATTTACGTAAACTAAATATTAAAGTCACTTATGGACGATCGCTACACTGATTTCACAGAACACAATTTCTGACAGTACAATTTGTTCAAACTATGTGTGTCTGTGTGAAAAGAAAAATCGATCGATTTTGTCTGCTGTATGTAATACAAATTCTTTTGCATGTGTTTCAGTTTGAATGAAATCTATAAACAATTTCCAACATGAAAATATAATGAAATAAAAAGTTGATGTAAAACTGGGTCGGATATTATAGGAAAGATTTGTGAATTTATTTCGGCAATTTATTTAAAACTTTTTTTTTCTCTCATTCATTCACTCTTGGTAAATATACATTGAGCAATTAGTTATTTTGCTGCTCATGGGAACATGATCTACCTAGAGAGAGAGAGAGAAAAAGCTCAATTCAACAAAGTGAGGCTGCTCCACAAAAATACAAATCATTAAGGTTTGCAAAATAAATTTTATACAAGCAGAGAGAGAGAGAGAGAGAGAGTTAGAGAGTGAAGCAGATCCCATCAATAGTCTGAAATGAATGAACATTTTAAAGATCTATTTTGAAAATCTTTCAATTGATTGCAATCAGAATGAACATTTAATGCCACTACATGCATGAATTTTCGAAAAATTTCTACTATAGTATAATGTCGATAGTGTATGTGTATATATGAGATTATGAATAAGAAGTCAGTAATGATGTTATGGATTTTCCATTAGTCCCAATCGTACCTTTATCGTAAGCCATTTTTATTATATGCTTTTTTCTCTCTTCTACTTTACATATGTCATTAAAAGCACTCACTCTCTCAAAATTTGAATTTTCTTTTTGCTTTGATCAAATTGACATTTATGATGATGTCGAGGCAGGCAGAAAATGAAGGGAAAGATTTGATTGTATGTCGTTGAGCAATCATTAATAAAACTATTTTATTATTGAATAAATTTCCAAATCGTTACACCCTTAGTCATTAAATTGCTCATAACAGTGAAGGCAGGCAGAGAAAAAGTACAAACAAAACAACGCAATAAAAAGGAGAAGCGTAAAGCCACTTTATTTTCTATTCATTCACTCACTCACACATTGATAAAAATAAATGGGAATGGCAATAACGCGTAAGAATCATGACACGAACAACGATTACTTTGTGTGATATAATAATCCTGACAAATGAAAAGAAAAAAGAGAGGAAAAAAATCTACACAGCAGGTAAAAACCACTTTTCTGCTCTTCATTTTTTCCCTCCCTTCCGAAAAACTGATGACACGTAATTTTCTATTGATTTTCTGTCACTTTTTTTTGACTCATGGCGAATGAACGTGAAAAACGAAAGGAAATAATTTGAAGATGAATCGCAACATAAAACAATGTGTTTGGCTTTTCTGCTTTTCATTATTACCAAAATGGCTCGCTGATCAATAATGTTTGCTTCTTTTTATATTTTTCGATTACTCGTGCTTGCGTCAATTGATGAAATAAAATTCTAATGATAAGGTCAAGTTTCTAGATTTTGGTTCTGGCATTTGATTACACAATTTAAATGAATTGAAAGTACTAGAAGATGCTGAAGGTATATTATGAAAATTTAATAGCTAGCGAAATTTTATTTCACAATTTCTCGATTATGAATCATAATTTTAACTTTCTGAACTAAAAAGATTTTTCATTTGAATATTAAATTTCTGTTTTAAAGCTTTAAAAGCTTAGCCTGAAAATAATCAAAATTTTTGACAGAGCCACAAAAAAAATTTCTCTTGACAATAATAAAAAATTGCTTCAACAATGATATGTGCGTATCGTAAATTTCAACAATTTTTGTCACATCAAATATGAAAGCTCTCGTTCCGTAATGTCCTTAGCCTTTTCTGACTGTTGTGAGATAAAAAATATTTCGCATAAAAGGACAATTTATTGTGTTTTTGTGTGTGAGCTGGAACGTCGTAATTCAACATTGCATCGCAGCAGCATCCTTAATCCAAGCTCATACAATGTTTTTTAACACCCATCATAGACTCTGACTGACATTTTCCATATTTATATGCGAAGGGTGGCAAACAGCGGCTGTTTCGACACTTTCCTATGCATCTACATGTAAAAAAATGTTCTCGAATGGGCAATCAAACACACATGGCGCTTGTTGTGATGGAAAATGACTGAATATTTGAAGTGGAAAAAGTTAATGCCATTTTTAGTTATTTTTTCGGGGGATAATGGAGTAAAAATTTTATATATTAAATTTATATTTACCAATGTTTGGGATTACTGAATGAAGTTTTCATGGCAACCAATACCAAAGCAATTGAGAACATTAGTAAAAGAAGAAGTTTCATAACCAAGGAGAATAAGAAAATTTTAAATATCCCAAAGATATGTGTGTATCGAGAATCTCGTTTTACGTAAACTTAAGCACGTAAAATAAACAATTTCAGTATTAAAGCAGCAATTTGTAGTTGAATGTGTAGAAAAATTTTCTTCCAGTCATTGCCGTCTAAAAGTCTCAATTTGAGTTACATGAGATTGTCCTTGAATCAACATGAAGCACAGCCATTAGTTAGAAATTTCTATGCCATTACTTTATCTATTACAAATGATGTGTTATCATAAAAGCATTTAGAAAGAGAAAACTTGCGTATATTATCTTTATTCGAGCTTCAAATGGCTTGCACGTGCTATAATTCAAAGGAAATTGAATGAAAATGGAGCAAAGCAGCAGCATCAAGGATCAAAATGTTCGACAAAAAAATTTATGTCTTTAGAAATTTTATAAAAACATGAAAATTTAAATTTCATGTGACGGTTTCTATTTAAATTTATTATGGCAGTTTTTATTGACAACATTATGCAAAGCTTTATATATTTTTCCCTTTTTCTCAACTCATACTGGTCATTTATTTATCTTTGCATTGCCATAAAGTATTGTACCTCATTCAAATGAAAGAAATTTCCATGAATGGTCAAAGCCAAAAGAAGGAAAACAATTCTAAGATTTATAGCATCAACATAAATCACCAAATTTAAGATGAAGGGAATCCTAAATGGAATATCATGTCGTGACTAAAATTTTTTCACCCGAAAAGATTGAAATTCCGTTTTTTCTTTTCATTTGGTTACAGTTGCTGTTGTAGGAGTATCATTCTGGGTTTCTTTTTTAAAAGTAGAGTGGAAGAAAAAGTTTCCAATAGAAAGCAAATTTTTCATCGTCCTTCATCTTCTTTTCAATTTTTCAATTTCTCTCTTCTTTTTCTTAAACACATGAAAAATTACATTTTTGTGGATTCAATTTGCTTTACGGATATTTATTTTCTTAGCCAGCCGCCTCGCTCTTAAAGTCATTTCGAATATTATTTTAAAAGTGTTGAGCAGATGGATCTGCTATAGTGGGCGGAGATTAGAATATCCCGAGAGAGGCATCAACTAAGTAAGATCTTTCTTTCTTTCTTAGAAGAAAAAGGAAGTGAAAATGGAAAGCAGCATGGACTAGTGATAAAACAGTGAGGCAACTTGACAGGTAATTTCTCAAAAGAGATTCTTCTGCAATATAATTAATGATTTTTCTCGCTTATCTCCGTTGCGTCATTCAACATTAGCGGATTTCAACTCAAATAAAAATCCTAAGAGAGGCTCAAAAGTAAATCTCTGCTTCTCTCATTCACAAGCTGCTCCAATGTTGATTCCCATGGCGCACACCACAGCTACCACAAATGAAAATTATTATGAAGTGCTTCGCTATGAAATATTGTGAAAATAAAAATCTCTTGATGATGAGCAACTCAAATGCCAATTACAAATGGCTTCAATTACAGTCACATTCATTTTTGAAATGCACTCGTCTCTTTCATTAAATTTAATCTTAAAATTATTCACATTTTAAATAAGAAAATTTTGAATTTTCTATAAATAACCTGACACACGTATAACGAAAGCTTATAAAATATTCAAAACAAATTTGTCTTCCAAGAATGTCCCATTCATCAACATATGTATATGAATTCACTTGCTGTTCATCTCAAGAGAGGTCGCAGCTATAGCAGTAATGTAGATAGCTAGAAGATGGAGTAATTACTTTAAAATGAAGCATCCGAGTTTGGTTAATCCCAGAGATAAATAAAGCTACAAGAAGAAAATTATTGCTATATATTTGTCAAGGCAAATAGCACATGAAAAGTGGTCCCTCATGCTATAGCAGGTGTTTGAAATCAATTTTTATACGAGAGGATTTTATGAGAGAAAATTTTCATAAAACTTTTTTAGTTTTATTACTATATAAAGTTAGACACAAAAAATTAATTGAAAGGCTCAATTTGTCTCGTCTAAATTGACACAATTGATTGATTAACCTTTTTTTTTGCTTAGGGATTTTATCAATTGATCTTCTAGTTAATCAATATTTAATACAAACAGAAGATGTGAATAGAATTCAATTAAGATATAGAAGAGTTTGAATTACACATTTCTAATATTTTCATTATGTCCGTTGAGGACGCACCATCATCATCAACATCAACCGTAATCAAGTTGTCATCAAGTTTTATAATTTATTTCTCTCTTGCACGCTCTCCCGTTCGGAAATTAAAATACAAATTGTTGATTCTCGCTCTTGAGTCTCCAATGTCCCTTTTTCTCTCTCTCTCGTATTATATATTTGCAATACAATCTTAAAGCATCATGAAAATTTTTCCCATTTTCAAATAACACGTGAATAATTGTGAAATTCTTTTACTCGCCATATTTGCGTATTGAAATTAAAATTTTCATTCTGTGCTAATTAAATTTTATTAACATAGTATTTTAATTAAATTTCCATAACATTTCAATCCAACATCATTGTTACGAATTAATTAGAATATTAAAATAGCTTTTTCATTTTCAAAGCTAAGAATGAGCAAAATGCTCTAGAATTAAGAGAAAAATTTCCTCGTTGTTACTTATTTGAAATAAAGAAAAAGTTTAATTACATATACCTTCCATTCCGTATTCAACTTCTTGTTGATAAAGGTTATTACTCGCTCTCATTCACACACATACACTTGAAACAGGAAATTAGAAAATGAGAATTAAATGAAAAAGTTTTCGACCGAAACATTTTTCCCTTGTTTTTCTCCATTATTATAAATAAATTTACTTGAACAATGTGCTGTAGTCATAGAGTTGACACACTTTTTTCTCGTTCTTCGTTTTATCAGAACATCAACAAATATTTAAGAGATGACTGTTTTCATTATGAATATATATGTATATTGCTTTGAATTCCATTCTGAAATTTTATTGCTACTTAATTACTTTTTATGTTATGATACAAATTTTAAAAAGAGCAGCAGGAAATTCGGACACTTGTCTGTTAATAGCTTTTTTATAGTATGAAAAGCTTTTTTTAACAATAAAATTTTTGAAATTTGTTTCAATATGATTCGATTAAATTCATTCATGTGGGTGTGGAATTTTTCAAAAAGATAATTATTCTAACAGCAAAAGACGAAATTTAATGTCACAAGGCATAAAAAAATCTTTTCTCTATTTTATGTAAATTATCTTTCTCTCTCTATTGAGAACGAGCCCTCTTTGAGTTTTATATTCTTCCTAATTTACATATTAATATAGATACATTTCTCTAGATCTCTTTATGTTGCTCGTTTCAAAAGAGCGACAGCAAACAACATTAATGAAACTAAATCAATTTTCGAAAAAAAATATTGAAGAGAACATCAATTTACTCTCTTAGATCAGTGAACTCATTTGAATATAAACTATCGACAACATAAAGTTGTGAGTTTTAAAGTCAGTGACAGAAAAAAATGCATAAAAATACAGAATTTACGGTGCTTAAAGAAAGAACCGACATCGTTATGTTTTTATGATGCAAGTAAAATTTTTTTCTTCCTTCTCCCTCTTGGCCGAATTAATGAGGAAAATTTTCATGGTTTATTCTCGTCTATTTTACTAAAAAGTTAGTTATGAAGCAGTTTTTCTTCTTAGTGCAACATTATTCATTGAAAGAATAAAGTTAAACCCTTTTACAAAAAAGCGAGGAAATAAAAAAAAATAAAATTACTTTAGAGTCTGAAGAGAGAAATCCGTATACAAACAAAATACTTAAGAGAAGGAAATGGCCAACAGCAAATGGATATGCAAATTTCATTATGTATTATATCGTGCTATGAGAGATGAAGCTTTTCTCTTTCTCTCATTCCAATAAAGATAAAAGAATAAAATTATTTAAAAGCTTAAGACACTCAGTCAATCTTTTAATAAATTAAGCAAAAATTTCTCAGATTTAAATAAAGATGGAAATTTTTCAATTATTTGAGTTAAAAAGAATAAATTAATAAAAAATTCAAAGAAGATTTTGTATTTGAATAGCAAAAATTTGTATTTGAAGCCTTTGGGCAAATATTGCGGTAGAGTTACTTCGTTCGATATATTTAGGAACTAAAGTTCAAAAGCAAATAAACTCAGATAATCTGACATTTACTGAACACTCAAATTTATTTTCATCCTATTTAAATTCTAAATTTTTCTTTTATTCATAAAATGTCATTTAATTTTAATTTATTTAATGAAGTACATATCCTGTTAAAAGCACTGCATAGAAATTTTATATATTGCATAGTGAAAGAAATTGAGTTAATGACCATGAAAATGTAATAAAAACACCATAGAATACATGAAAATGAAAAAAATTTCATAGTTGCCTTCCTTAATGATTTTAACTGACAATGATTGAAAAACGGAAAATTAATTTTTTAAATTACAAAAATGATCCTCGCAATCTTCAATCAAACATCATCATTGTGACATGAAAGACTAATAAAAGCTTTTAATTAAAATAGCACATACATTTTCCAGTTTGTGTGCGGCAAAGGCCTTATGGAAGAAATAACAAGAGCTTTCAAGTATAATGAAGGTGATTAAGCATCAAGATGGTATTTTTTATGAAATTTATGGCGGTGAACGTCGTGAATGAATGAAATAATTTCGCCTTTCTATGTGTATAAGGCGCTTAATGAAGTTATGTGCGGGAAAATGGGTTAGAATACCTTCAATAAGCGAATATTGTTGCTTTCTTTCCTTTCAAGAAAATAAAGTTTTTTTTTCTTTTCTCAAGAAAAGTGGTGAGACTTTTTTATTCATATAACAATGGCACATGATACTTTTTTGTTTGACAAGAATTAAAAAAAAGGATTGAAAGTTTGTGTGAGAGAAGAAAAAGAAAAATTGAATTTTCTCTAGGTTGTAGGAAAAAAATTAATCATGTTTGCTTGCCACATTCCAGTTTTTATATACCCGCGCACCATCATGTAATAAACTTTCTTTTAAAGAGAAGACTGCTTCTCCTTCTTCATCATCATCATCATCTCTTACCTCTTCTGCCATCATAAATTAGCACAGAACACAATAAGGCACAGGGTATGAAAAGAAGAAAATGAGAGAGTCACGAAGTAAGGGAAAACTTTTTCTACACCATCGGCAGAAAAAAATTTAATTTTTCGCTCGACATTCTCTCTTTTCCTGTATATGCTGTTAGCAGAAGGAGAATGAATAAGGCAAGAGGCAGAAAAGAGAATTATAAAAGATTTCGATATTCATCAGCCGCGACACTTTTTTTATGTAAAGTTACAGCCAAGGAGAACTTTCACTTCTCATTTACTTATTTTTATCGTCATCATAACCTTCTTCTCTCTCACATTCCATGCTTTTGTGAACACACCAACAGAAAAGGATTGCGTAGCGTGAAAAATTTAATTACGACTCAACAAAAAAGCGAACGCGCGCGGAGTAAAAATGAAGAAAAAATTTCTTCCCCTATCAAATAAATAAATTGACAAAAGTGAATACAGCAGTATCGAGCTGAGGGAAAACGCGTCAAACATAACGAAGCTTCTTGAAATAAAAAAGAATCTTAACGCGCGTGTGTCAAAGCAATTGAATGACTCAACTTTAACTTTTTTCTTGTTTTTAATTTTCTCAAATTGTTTTTCATTCTTGGTTTATTTGTGACTTTGTCAATTTAACAAATTGAAGTGCCTTGTTTTTCATTTGAATTGAGGATTTTGATTTAGTTCAGAACGATTTGATAATTAAAATTTTTGTTTATTATGAAATTTTTGAATATAAAGCTTAAGATTAAAAGAAGAATAAAAATTTAAATAATTAACTTTATTGAAAACTACTTAAGAAAACTTTTTTGTTGTACTAAAAATTTTATTTCGTTACACTGCATTTATGTCTTTCATTTAGTACATAATAAAAATAAGAAATGTATATGAAGTGAAAAATAATGTCGAAATATATCATTCAATGTATGTACCTAGACACATGCATACGCTTAAATTTATAACAATCCATGACACTCGTTTGGGGGTAAATAAATTGGAAAGAGCAAGTAGAGAAAGAAGGAAAACATATGAGCGGCAGGCTATATTAATGTGTATATGTGAGTTAAGTGAAAAGAAGGAGGAAAATTTAATTTATTTATGCGCCGCTTTTGTTGCCTCAAATAAATTATGGCTTATTGAATGTCGATTGTCTATATATGAGCAACATTTTGCCGCTGGATGAAGAAAAAAAAGGGTTTTTTGCTCAACAACTCCCACACTCAATACATCCGCGTCATGACGCAACAACAACGTTAGGCGAGGTATGCAGGGAAGTGTAAAAGCGGATAATTTTCGATCGAAATAAGCACACACACACTCAGAGAAAAAATCTTACTATTGAAATAGTGAAATTATAGTATTCTATTAATTACTATAAAAAAAGTAGGTCCATACAAAAAATTACTATTTTCTAGTAAAAAAATATTTTTGCAATTTTACTTTGTAAAGTAAAAACTACTATTTTAAATAGTGATTTTTTCACTATATGAATAGTAAAATTTACTATATTTATAGTGAATACCATTTTCATTAAATTATTTGCGTTAATCGATTTTT
>JACWBX010002966.1:0-13300 GCA_014622435.1 Polypedilum pembai
AGTGTTGTTACACAGGCGGCCTGTGATTGCCTGTGATAATATTTACAGAAAATTCCGCTATGGAATTTGTAGATGGCGCTTCAAAACGATGCGCGAATCTCGTATTATTCAAATATCACAATTATTTAAATTGATTTAGATTTGAAAATTCATTTTTTAAAGCAGATTTTATTTGCATGAAAATAACGGTCAAATGGAATTTGAAATTAAAAAAGGTGCGAAAAAAAACGCGTATCGCAAAAAAATTTTGTTTACAATTTTTAATATGGAAATTTTAATTCGCAATTTCTCGAGTATTGCAATAAGTGACAGCTTTTTGACTAGCTGTCGCCGCAATAACTCGATAGCACAAATCAAACACAGAAAACCGCAAGTCTCTAGCTATTGTAGTTTTCGAGATCTCACGCCTCACCCAGCCAGCCGAGCAAAGTGAATGTATAAGTTGCATTTTCATTACCAAAAATGCGCTAAAAACCGTATTTCAATAGTCTTTATATCAATTACTTTAGATATTGATTGGTTTTTGACTTCATTAATTTTTCAAAAGATAAAAATTCTTTTCTTAGTTTTTTTCTCTATTTCCATTACTTTACAATACTTTATTTATCCACACTAATCCACATCATTAACTTTGAATTGAAGATTCCGTTTAAAGGGACTACCTTAAAAAATGCTGCCACCATCAAATTTATTATTCATTGTCAAATATTTTACACACCATTGGTCCCTTTCTTAAATTTGCTATTCATATAAAGTAAGAAAGGGAAATGGAAATACATTTCCTTTCTCTCACTCTGCTTCCCTTTGTAAACTAAAAGAGCGAAAGAGAATGACCATCAGACGACGAACGTGAATGAATTTTAGGATGACCTCACTTATATACTTACAATAAGTTTGATATTTAAGGACGATTGTGCTATTATCACAAATTAATAGACTAGCTCTCATAATCATTCTTGATATGGGTCCAATATACTAACATACAATGTGAAATTTGTTTCTTTTCTCTGAGAAGAATATATTTTAATTAAAACTCTCTATTAAGAATTCTGGCGGCATTTTTATAAGCTTGGAGAGGAAATTTTTTACGTCAAACTTTTATTCATAAATTTCTTTCAGTTACAGAATAAAAATTTTTATTTTTCAATGGATTCTCCGATTAAAGCTCTTATTTGCTCAGGAGTAAGTTTGTAATCTTTATCATCATCTACTTTGAATCTATTGATAAATTCTCTTGTTGCATTTTGAATTTTTCGAATTTTATTGCCACACCATTTTCTTATTTTCGGTTCTTTCTCATTATGTTTATCAACTGCATTTGATCTGCCTATAGTTTTCATTAACGGGTTTCTTCTTACTTGAGGCTCATAATTTGAAATTTTTGTACTTTGTGTTTTATTGCTCTTGTCCATTATTTTCAAATATTTAAATTTTTGCGCATTAAACTATTGCTGAAAAAATTGACTGCGAAAAATAAAGACGAAACAGAAGATTTAGAACCGGTTCACGATAGTTTATTTTTAGAGAAAATAACAATATGTATTGTCACACGTGTATGAAATAAAACTGAATGGACAATATAAAATTTTTATCTTCTTTAAATTCTCAATTTTTAAATTTTGAAACTCACGTTTTATTTGCATTAGTTGTTCAAAAGCTTTAAATGAATAAAATGTATCAAATAATTTACTTAAATAATTTAAAGTCCACCGGCAAGACAATGAGCAGCCGCTTGTGATAATTGAAATTCATTCACTTCACCTTCTGCTTTATCTAAATTTCTTCCAAAATGATCTCTACTGCCAAACTTAAATGATCTATAAAAGAGAATTTTTAGATTTCTAACAATTATAATTTTTTAAGAATTTACTTGATTCTTTGAACAGGCTTGCTATCAAAAAATTTTCTTAATCGATAAGAAATCTTTTGACGAATAGTTTTCTTTTTCTTTTTCAATTTTTCTTCATTACCAGCAGCTCCGTTTTTGATGTTCACATTTTTTGTTTCACTTTTTAATGCTTTTGGTGTGATTTCTTCAGCTATTGCAATTGCGTTTTCTTCTGACATCTTGGTTAAAGAAGTGGTTGAAAGCTAATAAAGCTTTGCTCTATTATGTTTTTTCTTATAAATATTTACAATTTGAGCTTGAAACCTGTTTTTCTGATACTATGATAACAAGTATAAAATACATATAGCGCCAAAAGATGATAAAAGATTTTTTTATTCTTTTTGCAAGTTCTGAAAACTTTTTGATTTCAGCTTGGTTTCGATAATATAATTTATAAAAATATTTATTTTATTATTTTTATTCAGCACAATTAAATTTGAATAAAACAATTATTATTTTAAAATAAAGAAAAAATTATGCTATAAGCCAAATATACTTTATTGAAGTTTTACAAAAAAAAACCAAGTTATTATTTTTTTTATTTCGCAATACAAATAAAATTATGTTACAATTTAAATAATAATTCAATTAAATTTGCATAAATTTAAAATATTATAGAAAAACTTCAATATTTTTTAAAATTAAAATAAATATACATTTTTTTTCATCATCTCAGATACGAATTTTGTGATTTTCAATAATTTTTTTTAATAATACCGCAATAATCAGCCAAAAAATTAATTTAAAATTGTTATAAAATATAACAAACAATAATTTTATTAACGTAAAGCATTAGTTTTGTCAAGAGCTAAGAAATATTCATTCTCTTTTCCATATATTTCTTTGTGACCAAATTTAGAAGAGTTGAAATAAATTTTCTCAAATATTTAGATTTATTTTATATTTTTTTAAGATGAAATTAATTTGTCCTCTGCACGGGTTTAAAGCCAAAACATTTTCTTAGTTCGTTACTGAATTTTAAAAACAAAATCCCAAGGGGTTAGATCTTTTGATACTTCAAATAAAAATCGATCATAGTTATCATTGAAAAATCTGGAAAAATCAAAAATTTGTATGGGAAACATCGAAAAATCAAATTTGATTTTTTGATAAAATTTTTGATTTTTTGATACTTTTTTGATGAAGTTCGCACCCTTTGAAAAATCCTTTCTTCTCACTTTCCGAATCTTCAATATCATCATACTTATGTTTATTATCAACTTTATAAGAATCAAGTTTTGATTTTTTTGAGTTTTTATTTAATTTTTCATTATTCCTCATAATTTCTTCAGTATTTGAATTATTACACTTTGAAGATATTTTTACTTAATAAAACCAAGGGATTAGAATTCTTGATAAGCAAAACAGAGTAATCATTGAAAAATGTTTTCTTGTATGAAAAATATCAAAATTTTTTTTGCAATTTTGATATTTTTTTGATAGAGTTCGCACCCCTTGAATAAAACAATAACGACTGATTCATGTGTACATATATGGAATCTAAAGAGATATATTTGTATAAAAGTTATCGAAAAAAACTTGTTTGTCCACTATATTGACGAAAAAGCGAAATTCCGTGTGTATTCCATTCATAATAATGTATAAAGATTCTCTTGCGTAAAATACTACAATGTATGATTCACTGAACTATACAAATAAATAAACGTGCAAATTAATAATTTTGAAGGAGTTAATTTTTAAAATTTAAAAGTTCTAATTAAATATTCATAAGAAATACATTTTACAAGGAAAAATGTTTTCTTTTTCTAATGACATTTAAATTTTACTGAAATTCAATTTTAACCTTGAGGAATCATAAATTGGCTATATGTTTCGTTTTGAATTATGCAAAAGTTTTTATAAAATATATATTTTATTTTATAAAATAAATGTTTTCGAAATGATTTCAAAAGTCTTTTCTATGAATTTTAAGAAAAATTTTGATCAAAATTGAGTAATTGTCTTCGTAAAATATTTTTTAATAGATTTATTGTTTTGTTAAAGACTACCATTTCTCTTCATTATAAAACTCAGCTCTTATAATAGAACAAAACCTTTTTTCTTTTGAAGATTGCAAGAAAAAAAAAATCAGTATTATTAACCGTCAGAGACGTGTTAGGAGCGCATTTTTCCGTAACAGATATGTTTACTGATGCAAAACTTAGTTTGTAAGAATAATAATAAATTTAAATTTGAAAAATGGGTTTTGACATTTCATAATATTTGAGAACTTTTTGACTAAAACCTTGGTAGTCTAACTCGGAAAAGTGGCGGTTGAAAAATCGAAAATTTGAAAAAATTCTATGAATTTTCTATGTTTTCACACCCCTTTGAAAAAAGGAAAAAATTGAATTTCTTTTGATTCAAGTTTTTAGGTTTAATACAGTGTTTTAAACAACCAAATCGATATAAAAATTATAAAAAGAAGCAATCTATTCATATAGACGTCTTTCTTTTCGTATAAATAACATTTTTTCAATCGTAAACAATGTTTGAAAAATTAGAAAATTGTTGTGATTTTCGGTGTTTTTGTTTCGTGAAAAGTTTTAAGTTTTTTATTCACCCATTTCACGTTTCTTTGATAGGAATACAATTATTTAATGCTAAATATCCATTATTTGTTGTATTAAAAGTAAAAATAATGAGTATTTAAACAAATAAAAGTCGTGAAATAAAACGGTATTTTATAGTTTTAAAGAAACATAGAAATCATTTTTGTACACCCTCAGAATATCGAAATCTTGCGATATTCTGACTTTTGAAAAGTTAGACTACCAAGGCAAAAATCTTTTTACTCACATTACCAATAATAAAATAGCAACAAAAACGAAAAAAAGAAAAGCTACTATACTAGCACAGACAATATTGAATTGTACAAAGAGAATTTGTAATAAATATTATATAGACAAGTGGATCGATTACGCAATGATAGACAGAAAATGTTATTGGTGTTCGTTTGGTTATTGTTACATTTTTGGATATTTGATATTTCCCTATGAAATTGAACACAGAATAGAAATACAATAATGCAGATTACAAAGATAAAGATTTGCAATAAATGAAAATTTCATCAAAGACAAAATGAAAAATTTATGCAAACTGTAAAAGTTCTTATTTAAATTTACAAAATATAAAAAAAAAATATTTGATGACCGACTTCTCTCCATGTGATGTTGATCGCTTTCTTATTATTACTTATTTTCATGGCCGTTGCATTTTTCCTTGTTTTGTTTGCTCTTGCGAATCATTTTAGTTTCATGAGCATACTAGATACAAGTGAAAGTGATTTAT
Source organism: Polypedilum pembai (assembly GCA_014622435.1). Classification (NCBI taxonomy): domain Eukaryota; kingdom Metazoa; phylum Arthropoda; class Insecta; order Diptera; family Chironomidae; genus Polypedilum; species Polypedilum pembai. The sequence continues at coordinate 5,180 of JACWBX010002966.1, forward strand.
TGGATTCGATTCACTCTCTTGATTATATCCAGCTTCTTTTTTCATAAAATATTGTCGGCATGAGCACGTGAATGCAATCATTTTTGTCTTTTATTATTCACTGAATCATAAATCATGTAAATTGCAAATTGCAAGTTACTCAACTTATATGAATTTAATTAAATTGACAAGTTATTAGGTGATGTAACTTAAAGTTCAAAAAGAATGCAAGAAGAATTCTCTTGAAATTGAATTCTGCCAACTAATTGATGTGAAAAAAGAGAAATTTCTTTATTTTAAAACTTTTAAACAAAATCAATACATGTTTACAAATTCTTTAAATAACGATTTTATAAAATTTAAAAATTTTTAGATTTTTATAAAAAATCGTTATAAGTAAGAAAATTCTATGACTTGTTATAAATATCTGTGCGTTCTTCAAAACGGGCGTTTCTCAAGTTCATGATGCATGAAATTCTTAATGAAATCCCATTTGCTTGCGGCTAATAAATGAACTTCATGTGCAAAGAACTTTCTGACTTCATTCACTTTTTCAGTGACACGCGAAGATGGCAAAAGCAAATGGGATAATTAAATTGAAAAATTTTCCATCTGTGTGAATATGCCATACACAAACATCGTTCGCTTTAAGCCATGCTTCATCTTCAATTATTTAATGTTCATATGCATTTCTCTCTTTCAATGCTTGAATTAAAATCGTTTGATATTGTACACAAACGGACGGTGAAAAGATAATTGATTTCGTAATCGCCTCAATCGGACTTTATTGTCTAATTCCATATTTCTCTCCACAGCTACCGGTTTCAATTTTCATTTTTATTGCTATTAGCAACGACTGCTGCACTTTCTACCGCACAACAACAAGCATCAAAGCAGTCACAATTTCAGATTCGCGTTGAAGCAAAAAAGACTGACCAAGACCAAGAACTATCACCTGCAACACTTCAACAAATTCGTGCAAGACAGTTGGCAGCACAACAGCATCAGCAACAACAGTCAGCAGAGCTTTACAGTGATGAAGAAGAAGACGAGGAAAATGTTCCAGCAGCAGCTCCAATTCAAACATACCATCGACCAACTCCAGTACCTCAACATCGTCAATACCAGCAACAGCAACAACATCAGCAGCAACAACAGCATCATCAACAACAAAGAAAACAGCAATTGACGAAAAAACAAAGAGAACAAATTGAACAAGAGTTAGAAGAAGAAGAACCTGATCATTTAGCACTGTTACTCGAAAAGTCAACATTCTCTTGCGGTGATAGAACGACTGGATATTATGCTGACGACACAGTCGACTGTCAAGTCTTTCACTACTGCCAAGACAATACAAAGCACAGTTGGATATGCCCTGAAGGTAATGAAAATCTTTATTTGAACGAAAGATTTCTTGAAAAACTAATTCCATGATTTATTACTTACAATAGGAGCCACATTTCATCAAGTCCACCTAATTTGCATGCCGCCATCTGATGAAAACATCTGTCAGCAATCAAGCAAATATCACTTTGTAAATGACTATCTTTACAAGCCAATCAACATGGAAGAATTTCAGTCGAAACCAAATGTCTCACTAAGGTTGGTACTACATTCTATTTGTGGTTTATTTCAAGTCCCTACCATATAAATCTTGTCAAATTTTTCATCAAACAGATATCACGAGCGCTATTATCCAGAGAACATTTACAGTGATGACCGACAAGAGTATGATGAAGAACATGAACGTGCTCCCGTAAGACATCAAGTGAGTACTACAGCTGCAAGTCATATCATCATATTATCAGAAAATTAGAATCTCTAAGAACTCATTTTTCATATAGCGGTAAATTTTACTCATGTTTTTCTCTATTTTTTTCTGTTTTTGTTACATACACGACCCATAGCCTAAACCCGTTGTCAGAACACAGCAGCATCAGAACGCCTACCGGCAACAACACCAGCAACAGCAAAATGCTTATCGCTCACCAGATGAAATTAATATTTCCTTACAACAGCGTCGTCCGTATTTTGCACAAACGACACAACGCTATGAGGATGAAGAGCAATACAACTACGAAAAATAAGCTAAGAGAATGAAATGAAAGGCTCCAAAATTAATCTAAGGGATTTGCATTTGAGTTAAATATTTACATTTTGCTTACTTACCTTCATGTAAATCCACTTGATAATGCAAGGCTCATCATTTTTCCATTTCCATCCTATTCTTTTTCTTTTCCCATGCAATTCAATTATCATGTAAATTTCACAGATATTCCACAACTTTTTTTTCTTAAAGATATAAACGAGAGAGACACACTTTCCTGTGAATCTTGTCTAAATGAGATTTTTAATAATGGTAACAACTTGAACACGCATTTTCTGATATGTTTACAATTCCTCCACGCCCTCCTTGCTCTTGCCCCTGAAATAATAAAGTGAAAGATATTAGGTGGGCTGGAATTTTTTATTCTTAATGTAATGTAATAATAAGCGTATCATTAAATGAAATTCTTTTTTTTCGAAAATTTCTTTACATTTTCGGCTAAATCTCTGCTGTATAGCAAACAGAAGAGAAATTATAAAATTTCTGATCAGCAAGGAATGCTCTTCTCTTTGTGCTTTATTTTCTTGTGTTTAATATAATCATTTTATTGTATTTCACTGTTATTTTGGCATGTAAACATTTTTTTTTATTTTTATATAAGAAGATTAAAAAATGACAAAAGAAATAAAGAAATTTAATTTATTAACAATAATGGAATATTGCTTTTATTTTTTATCTTCTTTCTTCCAAGGATTTCTTTTGAACTTTTTTTTATACTTGTGTGTACTTGCAAAGCTATTATTTGTCATTCAATAAAGAAATTTTATTTGAGTTAAAAATAAATATTTTCTTTATTCTTAAAAATGTAAGCTACTTAAAACAGAGTTGGCAGGCAGCCAGGCTGCCGAAAAATAAAAATTTAGAGTTTTCTCTAAAACCATTTGGAATTAATTTACGAAATTTTGGGGACTGATTGTAAATAACGAGAGCTTTCTAACGAGCTATCAATCACATTTCAACGAGTCATAGCTTCGCTATAATTAGAGGCAGCCAAAAGCAGCCACGCAGCCGGGCTGCCTAAAAATGTATGGGCAGCTCGGCAATCTGCCAACTCTGTCTTAAAATTTGAAAGTTTAGAGAATTTTTATGAAAAGCTTGAAAATATTCAACAAAGTATCCCATGCCGAATAACATTCAAAAATCAACTTCTAACTTCCTCTTCAATTAATTACCATAATGAGATTTTTAAACAAGTAAAAACAAACAATTATTCTCTCTGTCTCTCATTTGTCTACAAAAGCGATAGTATTGCAATGACATTCTCATGAGATTTTTTTTCTTCTCTTGTTTTCTTCTAAAATTGTATGTTTGTGTGCGACCTCGCGAACTGATGTTTGATGATATCATTGTGAGAGATTCGTTCCTATTTATTTATACTCAATGTTCAGTTTAAAAACTGCGATCACAGAATTAACAATACAAAATGATGATGAAAGCGTAAGTCTCATCATTTTTAATAAATTCAAATTACAATTCTCTCTCGTTTCATAGTGCTGGCTTAGTGTTTTTTGCATCGCTAATAATAATTGAACTGGTGTCAGCAGTTGAGTTTTCATGTCATTTTGGATATCGTTTAGATCACGGCTATCCTTGCCAAATCACAAAAGGTCGCATTGACAGCGATAATGACTTGCCAGCGACCTTTGTCGGAAAGCATCAAAGTGGAAAGAACGATAACGATTTAAAGCTGATCTCTTTCAGCGGTAATTCACATCTTCGTCTCCATTATTTCCCGAGAGGCACATTTAATACATTTCCTCAACTCATCGATTTTAGTTTGCAAAACTGTCAATTACGTAGTTTAAGAAGCGGAGATTTTGCGGGTGCTGAAAATTTAAAAAATTTGAATTTGGATCTAAACGAATTGAGACAATTGAATGCTTCGTCATTCACTGGTGCGGAACAGCTCAACTGGCTTAGTTTGAGTGGAAACGATATGGAAACAATTGACAAAAATGCCTTCCGTGGCCTTGCTAAACTGCAAATGCTAATTCTCTCACAAAATAAATTAGAAAAGTTACCAACTTCAGTGTTTTATGAGCTCAATGATCTTCAAGAGATTCTACTTAATAGAAATCATTTTGAAACATTGACAGCCGGTTTATTTGATAGAAATTTAAAAATGAAGAGAATTTGGTTAAATGAAAATAAATTAAATTTCATTGAACCACAATTATTCCAGCCTTTGGCCAATTTATTATATTTGAATTTGAGAGGAAACAAGTGTATCGATCAAGAGTATCGCAAAATGTACCGAGAACTTGAAAGTCTAAATGACGACCTAGGCAAATGTGCTGCAGGAAAGATTGCTCCAGCTGCCTGAAAAACGAATTGCATGTAGTGATATTGTACAATATTTTAAAAATTTTCATATGCTTCAATAAATACATACTCTATAAATCGCATATTGATTTGTCAATTTTGTCATTCTATGTACAATAGTTGATGAAATTCAATAAGGAATATAAAAATTTCTAAATTTTTTCGGCTTTTTATTGAGTTCTTATCAATATTATGTATTTAAATTTCTTAGAAATGATTTAATTTGAATACATAAAAACATGATAAATAAAATAACGTAATTAATTATCTCATGTGTCTAGAATCTAAATGAAGTAATTTAAAAAATTGTTTCCCTATCTTCTTATCATTACACACAGTAATTTAATCAATTATCGAAACATTTAAGATTAATTTCTTCAGGGTTAAATCTTAATTTCGGATCAATACTTTTCGAAAATATTTGCTTAACTCATCCTCCCTACTACTGACATCATTCTATACTGTTTATCTAAAAGTGAATTTACTTCATCAATAACAAAATTTTCAACTGCTGCAAACGAAAGGTACTGCTGCTGATAGATGTAGAAGTTAGTAAAGAGAAAAAGAAATTTTAGATAAAGCGGAAGGAAGTTTCTTTTGCCTTTGGATATTTTTTGATCAAAACATTTAAACTTTATAGAAGTTGTCGTATATTTGTGAGTTTTATGTACTTATAATTCTACTACTCAAGTTGTTCTTAATTACACTATAAAATATCTTTAAAGAGTAAAATTTATACTGTTTCTTGATAAATGTTCAGATTTTCATTGTTGATTATTTTATTTCAACCTAAAAAGGTATTAAAATTTACTTATGCTATGCAATTGTGAAAATTTTTAACATTATTTACTGTAAAAGAATTATTTTTATCCTTTTATCCTATTATCTTTCTTAAAAAAGATCTAAAATGAAATTTTTGTCATAAAAATTTCAAAATCAAATTAATTTATAATTGAATTTAATAATCTTTTACTCTCTTTTTGGAAAAATGATTGTAAAGTTAATGCGAAAAGAAGTTATTATTCTCACTAACGCTAGATAGTTACTATAGTAGCAAAGTAAGTAACTGTCTATAATTTTCTGAATAAAAAATGAGAGCTAAAGATAATTAAATTTAAGCTATTGTGCTGCAGATGATGATGATAATGATGATGAAACACAATTCCTCGTCATGGTCGTCGATGGTACTAAGTGAAAGAAGAAATAATTTCGTACGTACGAGCGAGTGAAAAATGATGAAGCAAAATGAAGATTGAAATTGGATAATGGATAGCTAACTTAATTTAAGAAATGTATCAAATGACTGTCTTAATCCTAACTAGGTTTCTTATTTTCTTTTTGAAGCGTCTTGCTCCATTAAACATTTTTTGGATTGAATTGTGACGAGTTGTGTCGTGCCTGAAAAGAATTACTGAGAGAACGTTAAACACTGAGCATGGAATGAAAAAGGAAAGGACAGAACAACAAAAGCATTTAATTTAATTGATAACGCCAAGAAATCAGTTCCTATTGTCATGTCCTTTTCTCTTTTTTTATTTTCTCCCGAGTTCATCATTTGTTCTACTTAAAAAGTGAAATTTACTTATATAACATGGTCATTTCTGGGGTAGAAAACAGAGAAAGTAACGTTTTGTAAGACATTATTAATATAACATTTAAACTTTTGTTTTATTTACTAACATGAAAGGGTATGTAAATGTATTAATTAGAGAAACTTTATACATTTATTTTTTAGATATTCGAAACTAAAGAAATTTTCGATTGTAACGTTTTTTAAATTTTAAATTTTTTTAAATTCAAGGAGACGTTAAAAATAGTAGAATATTTTTTAATAGCGTCTTTAGTTTCTTATTTTTCATCATAAAAGCATTGTATTCTTTTTTCTTCATTACTTTTTACCCCACTCACTATCGTTTCTTTTTCTCGATATAATTAATTAAAAAAGATTACATTACTTGGAATAAGGGTATTTTATTTATTTCATCTCATCTTCAACATAATGAATTAAACTTTTCGTTGCCTCACTCGTTTGCTTTTCTTCTTATGGCACTAAGTAAGTAACGAGAGTTTGTTTGGTCGTCGCTTGCTTGTTTTAAGTTCATTCATCCATGCCTGCGGTAATTTTTGTGGGTGCTCTTTCATTTCTCTCTTTATCTTTATCTACATGTGTGTTTTTTTGTGGAAATGCATATTGCGAAAATATAAGAGGAAGTAAGGGATAATATTTTCAAAAAGCTTTTATAAAAGTTTATAAATAATGATGATGTTCGAGTGGAAAACTTTAGCCCCTAAATTTATGCATAATACATAGCTTGAGCACTAAATGTTTATAAAATGTTACTTTTGCGGTAAAGAAAAAGAACTTAAAATTATAGCAACTAAATATGTTACTAAAAATAAACAACCTTTTCTTCATTTACGAGAATTGAATCGACCCAAGGATAATAAAAGAAAAAATAATGTTACATCATGGGAAAATTGAGAAGAAAAAAGTTTCTTTACTTCACTTAACACTTCATAAATGCATCGTGATGATATGAAATATTCATGAAGGAAATGAATTCTATTTTTTCTATCTATCTTTTATTCTATCGTACCACGACAGGAGCAGGAAGTTTTACAGGAAAGAAAAAGCAAAAAATCCTTTTTATTTCCTTGATATTCAAACAAGCATTGAACTGAATTGTGGTTTTCTGCTTGATGAGCTCATGAGAATTTATAAAAAATCATTCGCTCTGAAAGAGTAAGATTTTTGAATAGAAAATTGCAATATAAGAAATAAATGCAAATTGATGAGAAGCAAATTGCGATTTAAATAAAACTTTCATGAATTTTGATTCAAAAATTCTCTTTGGAAGTCTTTCTTCTCTTTCTTGTTTTCTCTTTCATACATAAACAATAAATTTCTCAAATATTATCTTTGACTGAATATTTACGCACGAATTTAAAATATTATTGATCAAAATCTTGGTAGTTTCATTCGTAAAACGAAGAATATCGAAATCGATTCGATATTCTTGGGGTATGCAATTATGATTTCTATGTTTATTTCAAATTCAAAAGTTCTGTTTTATTTCACCTATTTAAATTGCTTTCATGCTTTCTTATTTTACTCAAAATATAATAAATACTCAATATCTAACATCATACTGTTATCTTTTTGCCTGGGGGGTGCAATAGAAATTTTGACGGTTAAAATTTTCAAGATTTCAAAACAATGCGTAAGCTATGCGTTCGGCTGTACAACCTTAGATACCGTTAAATTGAAACAAAATTTAAGAAACTTGGAACTTATTTGAAGTCATTTAGAGCTATCTTTTAGACTTGATTTCATTGCAATTTGATAAATGAATACTTCAATGACTTAGATATTATTGCTACAAAATTTAATTTGACAAATTTTTTCTGATGTTTTGCATTAGTTCATGTTGGAGTTAATCATCAAGTAAAGTTATTCTTTTTCACGCAAAGTCACATAATATCTTGACTTCAGTGGAAATATCAAGATGCTACAATAATATCTTGCTAAATAATTAAATAAAAAGAAGTAAAATTTTATTCCTAAAATCTATTAAATTCTTTAATTTTAAACTATGAACAGTATTTAAACTGTCTTTAAAATGATTGATATTCAAAAGCAAATTGTTTATATAGTTCTTCGTTATGCAGAACTTCTGCTTTTCTTGATTAAATTAAAAAGCTGCAAAAAATTC
>JACWBX010002968.1:6258-17191 GCA_014622435.1 Polypedilum pembai
TATAATTTTGTTATATAGACTAGAAAAAATATGAATCAATAGTTTTAAGATGAAGAAAATAAAAACTAGTTTTGCTCATTGTCTGTGAAAGATAGTGGTGAGATGAGATATAAATATTTTTACTCAGTTTTTTTCACTTCATATCAAAAACTGAGAACTCTTTGATTTTTCATAAAAATTAATTTATGTATTTTTTAATGTTTGGAATTTAAAACCTTTTTTAGTTCAAGAAAAAACGACAGCTGATTTTTTATTTTCAATTTTTTTCGTGACACACTAGTGTGTCGGGACACACAGGTTGGACACCACTGAAGCAAAGAATTCATTTTTCTTTTTTATTAAATTTTTATTGAGTAAAATCAAAAGAAACAAAATTATTTTTTTTATTATCTCATTGAAATCAAAGTGTTCTCATAACTTGCTTTTTATTAAATTAGCTTACCTTTTTGGGCGAAAATTTAAATTTAACACTATAATGATTAATAATTTTCGACCAGATTAAAATAAATTGCAACGATTAAATTTAATCTAAAGATATTTCAATTAGATTTAATTAAATCCATATTTATTTGTCAACTAAAATAGATAATTAAAACTGAGTGACGAAAATTTATATCAACTTAAAATCAAAAGAAGAATATGTGCCAAAAATTTGATTCAATGAACATTTTCCATTCAAACTTTTTGCTCAATAATCTATAAAAAAAACATCAACTCTCAATAAATTCGAATAGAAATTTTATAGCTAGTGACTTAAAACAATAAGTTTTTCAAAATGTTAGAAACCAAGTGTGATTTTAGATAGTAATTGATTTTATTTTCGATAGAGAGATACATATAATCGAATAGATAAAGTGAAATTATTTTTCGCCTTTTAGAGATGAATATTTTATTAACTTAGGATGCGCGCAGATGCAAAAAATAAAAGAAATAGGACTTGAGTGTGATGAAATGAAATAATTTTCAAAAATATAAAAATTCCATATACATTTAATCAAAATAGCATTTCAAATAATTGCTAAAACTTGGAAATTTTATAAAACTTCAAACAAATATCTCGGAATGAAAAAATTTAGATGAATCATTTGTTTTTAAAAAGTTGATAAACTCAAGACGACAAAGTGGATATATTAGCGCTATCTTTTTCAAAGAAAATGTGCTAAAAATTTATGTAAAATTGAATCTTATTCTTAAATAATAATCAAAAGAAATTTCATTTCATCACACTGAAAACCTAAAAGAAAATCAAAAAATTCAATAATTAGCAATGAAAAATGACAATATCTTACGAAAATAATCAAAAATTTCTTCTTTGAAACATAAACAAATTTTCATACAAAGTAGTCAAGAATTGGTCGAACATCATCGAAATATATTTTGTAAAAATAATAACAAAGACTGGTTTTAAGTAGTCAAAAAAGTCAAGGAACCAAAAACATATTGCAAGCTGTGTGCCATCAACCAAAATAGAAAATGCGTTTCTACAACTTAGCAGAAAAGAGAACAGTAATTGTGTGATAATAGAATAGAAAACATTTGTGATTATAGATAGAATAGAAATTGATGCTGATTTAAAATGAGGAAATTTTTAGTGACTTAAAACAGAACCAAAATAATTAATAATGATAGACGTGTGATTAAGTTTTCTACAGTATGTAGGTAAAAAATTTGAGGGTGATTTAGAATAGAAAAATAATTTTTTTTGTCTTATTTAGTGAATTTATTAGATGAGAAAAAACAAAACAAACGACGAAAGAACTAAAAAATCTTAATGCGAACATATTTCATTACTCAAATAACTCCCAAGAAATGGATTCTCATTAATAATAGTGTTGTAAAAGAGAGAGAGAGAGAGAGAGTGAGAAGCAAAATTCCAGTCCCATCATTTCTCTATCTTTTTCTCTCACTCTGCCATGGCATCTTTCACAGTGAAATTCAAGTATTTAACATTAAACATTCCACTCATAAAAATTCCAAATAAATTTCCACAAACCATGAAGAAGAAAAATTTCTCTGCCTTTCTTTCTCATTATAATCATTATTAGTGAATGCCCAGGCTCTAGCTTATATATTTACTTGCAGAGAGTAAGCATCATTCTTAACCTCATTACAACACAATTCATTTCAAAAATTAATGGAAAGAAAATTTTTGTTCTTCTTCCTCTGCGCGCTTACTTTCATAATTCATAAATTTCTTTGCCTAAAACTACTTCTTTGCTCATTGTTCTGAATTAAAATATGACACTCTTCTGTCATTATTGAATTTTAATTAAAAATGTTTGACTTTGAGATAAAACAAATTTTCTAAAAACTCTATTTATTACATTTATTTTCTTTTAATGAAAAAATTTAATTTCAAAAGCATAATTAAACACAAGTGTCACATCCTAAATAAGCAGAAATTTTTTTGAAATATTTGAACAGTTCAGACATCAAACAGTGAGTTAATGAGCAAGTAGGAGTTTTAACGCAATCAATTTGTCACATTATATGAGCAATAAGCAGAGATCGTCGTCTAAGAAGCAAGAAAAGCACAAAATTTAATAAAAAGCAAGCAAGCATAAAAGAAATTTCTTCCTCATTCCTTTCACGAGCATTCATATATATGCATAGATGTGAGAATTACATTTATATACTAAAGAAAATATATCCACTTTATACTTAACCATATCTCTATTTTATGCATATAAAAATATAAAAGAATTTTTCATGTAAGAAATGTTGTTTTTCTTCTCATTGCATAAAAGCTAAAATTGGAATAAAAGAGAAAATGAAAAGACAAATGTATTTCATAGAAAATAAGTGACAAAGTCAAACTATATATCATTTTGAGATATTTACGATTTATAAAATTGTAGAGCACAAAAAACAGAGCATATAAAGGAAAATAAAAATATATAGAAATCTTTCATTATTTTTTTTATTATCATATTAAGTAACATATAGAGCATATACATGAGTACATTTTATCAGAATCAGAATTATAACTTATTTAAGAAAGAATTATAATATAATGTAAGATTAATTGAATATTTAGAGACTAACATGGGAAAAGGATTTCATGTTTAGATTTAAACACAAAAAATTTATTTCGGGAGGAGTAAATAGAGAAAATTCTGATCTTTTTTATTAAAAATTCCTTGAATATATTATTAAATGCAATTTTTAAAATGAACACAAATGATTTGAATTTTAATTTTTTGAAGTTTTCAAATAAGCAATAAAAATACTAACTCCAAATTTGTGCTTAATTGCCTCCTTCCAGGATGTTTTTTAAAAATGTTTTTGTGTTTAAAATGAAAGTTTTAGTTAGTAATTTTTTCTTAGTTACAAAAAAATAATTTAGTTTTTAAAATAGTCTTAATAATCAAATTGATAGAACAAAAGAAATGATTTGTTATCAGTATTCCTCATTTAATTTTTCTTACTTATTCTCACACAATCTATTATAAATTAAGAAAAAAATATTTATTGGCAAAAATGTGACAAATGATTGACATTGTTCATCTGATGATCTTAATTAAAATATTAAACTCATTCTATGGCCATAAAAGCCATGAAAATATTAATTATATCATTAATTGAGCTGAAAAATATTCCAGTCAAAATGTTTTAATGTGAGAAAGTAAATTAATTAATTTGAGAAGTTTATTGAAGCATAAAATTGTTGGTTTTTAATTTTTATAAAATTATGATGCATATAATATTTAATGAATATATCTCATATGCGACAGCCCAATTCAATGTCTATTTATCAATATTTTACATTTATATACATTATATAGAGCAGTATTTATACAATTATTAAAAATTTAGCGAAAAAATTCATTCGCATACACAGCAAAATAACTAAAAAGCTCAGTTCAGTCATTTAATTTGTAAATAATTAAACGAGATATTTTATTATGATTGTATTGCAGTTGTTCATTAAACATTAACAACCTTTTATTAGAAATTTAAATTATGCAGAAATTAAAATGAAAATTGAGAGTTAATTTATAGTCAATTAACTGGATCTCTACATCGAGAGAGAGTTAGAACTGGCCAATAATTACAAACAAATATTTAGATAACAACTAAGTAAGAGGTGAAAATGAATGAATTTAAAGAAATTTTTTAAATTTCTAAAGCTTTTTACCGAATTTGAAATTATATAAATAAAATTAAATTTATTTCAAAATGTTATTCCAAATTCCGGTATGATTCAAATTTGCAACCTTAAATTGTTGAAAAATTTTCATTGAAAATTTATTCTAAAAAGAATCCAATGATTTTTTCATTTACACTTCTTGCAACAATAGATTCACTATAACATTGAAGAATAATTTTAGTTATAGCTATACATCTTTAGCTAATAACCAATAAAAAAAATTTAAATAATAGTTCAGTCAAAAAAATTATTTAGATGAAGTTTGAATTTTTTATGTGACATTTATTACAATATCAAAAAGAAAAACAAAGATGAAAAATCTGAAACAATAAATTTAAAGCAAAAATAAAAATTTTTAAAACAGATAGTTTATTATTGAGAGTTTTTACAGCATTTTAAAAAGCAGACTAATATTTCATAGATAGATAGATATTAATTTATTTTTTTCTCTTTTTCTCTCTCTCATTCAAATAGAAAAAATAATTATGAAATATAAGATAAAAAGAAATTTTAGAAGTGTAAAAACAGAGAAGTATGTTAAATTTTTCATTCTATAAATTTTTTGTTTTTAAAACTAGAACAGAAAAGTCTAAAAAAATATAAAGAAATTGTGATTGTATAGGTATCTTGGAGATCCAATAGAAAAAATTATTTTTTTTAATATGTCAACTTTTTGTAAAATGTTGGACAATAAATAACAAACAATAAATTTCTATTGGATATCCAAAATATAGATGAAAATAGAATAGAAGTCAATTAATAAAAAAGTTTAGTTATTATCCTCCTGAACTTAGTTATAAATACAAACCGTCATCCAAGAGCAGCACAGCAGCAAAAAATGTTTTTATTTTTGACAACCATCATAAAATGAAAGTTTTATGGAAATTTATTGCCTTGTAATCTCAACCACCCACACACTCGCAAAATTAAACTGTTCTGTTCGAAATACTGAGCAGAATTATTAACAAATGAAAGTTTTTTGATTATAAGAGGCTAAAAGTTTGTAACTTAATTAATAAATCATTCATAAAAATTCCAAGTGAGAAAAAGAAAAAATTTGCCTCTTATATTATTTATTTATTTGTTTGTCCAGTTTTCTTTTGATAGGAAAACTTTTCTCATTTTTATTTGTGTTGAGTATAGGAAAGAGTTTTATTATTTTTATAAGACTCATAGTTCACGTGATGATAGTGTTCCTATAAAAGAAGAATTATATTTCACCATTAAAAAGTTAACAAAAAGTTTCAACAAATAAGTTTAAATATTTGTGAATTTTTAATGGATTTTTTTTCTAAAATTATCAAGGATTAGTGACGAAAGCGATTTAAATAAAAGCATAAATAGCTAAAAAAGCTTTGTTTTCACCCTTTAAAATTGTTAGATCAAAATTTAAAAACGGTTAAAATTTAAACTTAATCGTCTTTAATTTATTTTTATCAGTTTCAATATTTTGAGTTAACTACATCGAAGGATACAGCTTTTGAAAATTTCTAATATTCAATAAATATATAATAAAATTGTTATTTATTATAATATTATATATTTCAAATTTTTTGTAGTTTGGCGTGTGTGTTGTCTTTTTTTGATTTAGCTAATTAGATTGTAGCATAAACATTTTCCCAAAAAATGAGTAAACAAAAGAAATAGCTTTTTATATAGGTGTCTATATTATACTCAATTTTCTCAATTAAATCTGTAAGTAAATATTTTCCCAACAAACAAAAACAGAAAAAAAGAAAGAAAAGATTTAAAGAAAAATTTATGATTTTTTTTATCATAGAATATCACACACATCTTCTGCAATGAATGAAAATTTAAATTCTTCATAAGAAATTAAAAAGTTGACGAACTTTGCTTACACTGAAATATTTATCAAAGAAATTCTTTAGAATAGTAAAACAAGTTAAAAAGTCATTTGTCGGATTGTTCACAGTCAAAAGAAAGTATTTATAGATGCTTGTAGCTTAAAAGTACTATTTAGATCAAAAGAGAAAATTTCTTTTTCTGTCTCTCTCTCTCTGATCGTCACACAAAAAAAGATTGTCTTTATGATAAGAAGAAGCAGGCAAAGTGTCAGCTCAAGGTAGCTGGTTGTATCTGATTTTACTCAAAAATAGAGAAAAAGTTTTCCTACACTGTTGCCATCAAAAGGAAGCAAACAAAAAACTTTTTTAAGTTGCTGCAGCTTAAAAAGCTTTTAAAGAAATACAAAAAATTGTCTTTAACTTAAGCATAACTGAGGTAGATGAAAAGAAGAATAAAAGTTAGCTGATGAGAAGAAAGCGAATTTTTCTCTTCATAGAAACAAAATGTTTGTTTCTTATCAAAAAGTTTCTTTTTCTCTCTCAATGTTTTTACCGAATTGAATTTGAAATTAAATTAGCAAGAAAACTTTTATCTAGTCAAGTAAATATCTTTTCGAAATTGCCCATTAAGTAAGTAAAAGAAGTCGAATTAATTCATTTACTTTTCTTTACCTTTTTAGCACAGCTTTTAACATAATTCAAGAATATATAAATTATTTTAAATTTTTTGATCCTTCAAAACTTTTATTAAAAATTCTTTATTAATTTAACTTTTTTCAAGTGCATTTCTTTTAAAACCAAGAAATAATTTTTCATTGAAATTCACGGTTCAAAATGCCATACATATTTTTGTCCAAATCTTAGAATATATTGATTTTTACGAAAACTTTAATCCTTCTTTATCGTAAATATTTAAAGAACCTTTTGATCGAAATAAAATTCAATTGAAATGAATTCAAATATATCTTGTCCAAAAGTTTTACGTAGCTTAAAATTTCAAATAGTTCGAATTAAAACAAAATTATTTTATCAAAAGACAATCAAATATTTTTAGAATAGAGGACATTCTAATTTAGAATAGAATTAAAGTAAACATCACAAGTGAAATTTTATAAAAGTTCTTAATTTTTGCATCAATGTATATATGTGTGTGTGTGTGTTTGAGATTATTTTTAAGTTCATCATAATCATTATCTTCAAGTTATTTTCACCTAGCCTACATCACATGAATATATAGATATTTTCAAACCTTTCATTATCTTGATTGTGTGTGAAAGTTTTTGATTGATGGATTGACATGAAACATGAAAATTTCTTTGAATTTGTCTTGCAATTTGCTTTGAACTCTACAAAATGTTGTTTTAAAAAATCTTACAAAATTTCGTATCTAAAAATTTGTCAAATGTTTTCTAAGTAGTTCTTTTTATTTTTTCTCTAAATCTTTTCTGCAGATTTTATGTGGTCGTTGGGAACCTTAAGCGATGGTAAGATATTAAAAAACAAAAATATTTTCAAAAAACAAATATTTTGAAAATATTTTTCTGATAAAAAATTTAGTTTTTAGTAGTAGTCAGCATTATTAGCTCATTTTTGCATAGGGTAACGTTAAATAAGTATGAGCTTTTTATATAGGCTTTGATTGTATCATAAATATAAATTTTTCAAAACCTAGTTGAGAATTATATCCTAAATAATTATCTAACATATAAAATTTTGTCAATAACTTCAAAAATTAACTTTCAATGTTACAAAAACAAAATTTTCTCTTTATTTATTCTTTTTTTAAAATATATTACATGAATTATGTAAAGTAAAGTCAGAAACTTTGCGTTATGTAATTTAAATCAATTTTTATAAAATTTCAAAAATAAAACTTTTCTTTTAATTTTTCATTACAGGTTTTCCAGCAGCTGCTTATGCTGCATACGCCGCTGGTCGGGGATTTTCTGGCTATCCAAGCTTCGGTTTACCTTATCCAACAGGTAATAATCTTAATAATTTAAACAATCTTGCAACATTACATCAACATTTAACTAACAATATTCTAAGTAATCATCACATTCACACAATAAATCACAATCACAATAATAATCATCATCACACCATTCATCATCCACTCTTACATGCAACCACATCTACATGCTTTCCACATTTACATCATCATCATCACCATCATCCATTAGAGCATTTGAATATCTTTTCTACTACTACTGCCAATGCTGCCGCAACTCATTTGCCTTTGCATTTGTGAACAGTTGATTAAAAATATTTGCATACCAATTTTCATTTGGTGGAGAATTTTTTTTAAATATCATGATATTTAGTGCTCAATATTATTAATATTGGCATTTTATGAAAGCAACCGAAATATATTGAAAATGATAAAATAAGTTAGGAATAAAATTTAATGGATGATAAAGCAAATTCAGTATTATTTATACAATATTTACAGCAAAAAATGTTGTTAATTATTTGTTTTGACAGATCTACAGAAATCTTTACGGGCTTTTTAAAATGTTTAAAAGTTTTATAGTAAAAATAACGATTTATGACTCCCATATTTAAAAACTATGAAAATATTTAATTAAATAATGAAAATTAGAAATCAATTAGAAAAATGGAGAAATAAACAAAAATTTTGTGTAATTAGTGACAAATAGCCAAAAGCTAGATTTAAAAGCTAATAAATTTCAAATTTTCTCATTAGACAAATAGCTATTTCCTAAATATTTATTGATGTTATTGATTAATTAATTCAAATGAAAACAATATAGATTGATAAATGAGAAATAGAGGAAATTGGGCAAAAAGCTCTTTCAGTAAATTCAATTAAAATTAATTAATTAATGTGTCAAGTCTTTCTCTTTATAATTCACCTTCTTATGATGGATAGATAATTAGAGATAGTTACTAAGGAAATAGAGCAAAGGAAAATTGCAAACTTCAAAGAAATATTTATGTAATTCAATATATTTAGAAAATAATCAATAGACTTTGAATTCAATTCTTCGTGTCAAATATTAGCATAATTTATAGTGTAAATATAGTTGGGAAAATTCAGTAATAATTATTGCCAAAAGGTGTTATTCAACTCACTCTCTCAAACATTCGTTTTCTCGTCATCAACAAAATACCATTAAATAAATTATATTCATTTTGTATCATCAATCAATAACGAATAATAATGAACGATTATCAATTTTCAACTTCTGATTAATAATTCATAGTCAATTAGAGTTTACTGTTGAATTATTGTAAATTTGAGATAATTATTGACTCTATATTTATAAAAATAATTACAGTGTGAGGGTCAGAAAATTATTTTATATGTTGTTTATTAATTATTTGTTAAAATTTTAAATGTTTTAACATGGATATGTGGAAATAATAAAAAACATTATATTTCATGAAATTAAGAAATTTCATCAAACTAAAGTAATGAAAACATATTTTGGAATATTTTTTTTAAATTTAGCATATTTGTATTTCCACACTCTGTGTTTAATTTTCTCTCATCATTTGTTGTTGTTATTACTCCAATTTATTCTCTCATTAGATCCCATTTAATTATCATTCATGAATGTTTTTCAAAAAATTAGACACCAAAAAAAATCACAACACACCAAAATTTTCTATTTTTGCCCAACCTTTTTCTTTATGAGTTTGTTTTTATGATTTTTATGCTTCTTTTTCTTCTCTTCTTTCTTTTTCTTCTCTCTCACACAGGTGTCATGGTGTCCGATAATCGTTACATCGTTGGGGATCAATTCTTAATGGCACCCACCACCACTACTCCGACTACTTCATGAAATTGAAAGAAAATTATTTTCTAAATTTTTTGCAACTTATTTTGATTTTTTTTGCTCCTAATTTTAAAATTTTTTTATTCTTTAATCAAAACAAAACAACACACAGACATCATCACACATATGAGGATAAAATCTTTCTTTGGGATCTAAATCTTTATTCTATTCTCACTGAACATTTACGAAATCAAAAAAAAGTATTTGAATAAGCTCATAAAATATTCAAAAATTCATCTTTTTTTCTTTTTTTAAATTAATAATTTTTATTGTATCATTCTCTTCTTTTTATCAAAATGCAATCAATAAAAATTTATCAATTTTTCTCGAAAAATAAAACTTATTTTTTTTGTGTTCTATATAATTCAAAAATATGTTAGGATTTATTTTTGAGATTGATGAAGTTTCAGTTTATGATAAATGGTGTTCTGTTAAAACTAGACATCACTTATACTAGCAATTTTTTATTTTTTTCTTATTTTTGATCAAATTTTACAAACTTTTTAAAAGTTTCAATCAATATTCAACACTTTTAGAAGAAAAGGTAAAAACTTATTTGAGTAATTTTTTAAGATAGCAAAATATCTCTCTTATCAGTAAATTTTGTTTCTAAATCTTTAAAATTGCAAACAAATCAAATTGCAAACAGTTTGCATTATAAATTAAAACTTGATAAAATATTTAGTCAAATATTCTATCTAGAGATATTATCTGAAATAGTAATTTTTCTTTTAATGAGATTCAAACAAGGAAAAAGAAACAGAGTTCTCATTGATAATAAGTAATTTTGATTGAAACTATTAAACTTTTGTTTATTAATTGGCATCTTAATTTCAAACTTTTGTCTCAACTTTTTAAAGGTTAAAAAATTTTAAAATTCTTTTTTAATACCGAATGTCGAAATAAAAATTTCTCTTTCAACATTAGAATTTTAAGAAATAGCTCTCTAATAGAGCCCTAGTAACCAAAAATACGTTACAACTTTCCGTTTACTTGCCGTGGCATGCAACAAGCACATAAACGGAAAGCGTAACGTATTTTTGGTTACTAGGGGAGAGTCTCTATTAATCATAATAATTAAATTAAAATTCTATACGTCTATATAAATAAAATTCATTCTTAGCTAGCATAAATTACTCAACAATAGTTTGAAACTTATAGTTCTATTTTTTTCT
>JACWBX010002968.1:19021-31051 GCA_014622435.1 Polypedilum pembai
AGAATAAAATGATTGAAAAGGAAATGAAGAGAAAATTAAGTTTAAATGCAATATTATGACATGTGATTGATTTATTCTTTACGAAAATCTAGTTATATTTACAAAAAATGTATTTCCCGAATTTTATTCGAAATACAATTTCAATTTAATTTATTATAAAATTTTTCATTACATGACGTTAGTTCACTTTTTGGTCGAAATTTCTTCTGTTGAAACATAATTGATCTATTTACCATCGTAATTGCTGCCATCCAAGATTGTTTTGGTATTGTGTATAAGAAACGTACTTTGACCGTATTACGTTAAATGTAATTTGTAATATAGCATAAAGCATAACTTTGATCGTATTACCTTAACGCAATGATGGCCAACCGACTGCCACAGCACACTAGTGTGTTGTAGTTAAAGCTTAGATGTGCCGCAAAAAATTTTGAAAATAATATACGTTTTTTCCTGGACTCAAAAATCAAATAGAAATTATTCGAATTTTCTATGAATTTCGCCATTTTTTAAGAAAGAAAAACGTTTGTTGTGCCACGATTCAAATTTTGGCTCTTAAGTGTGTCATGAATCGAAAAAAGTTCTCCATCACTGCCTTAATGTAATTATAAACGCAAGATGTAACGTAAAGTTCAATAATAATATGCATGTGTCATTGAAAATTTAAATTTCGACTGAAACTGAACTAACTTCATATTGGTTTTAATTTCTTTTAAAAACAGTTTTAAGACAATAAAATTTTTGACTAAATTTCAATTCAATTTCAAATTTGAATAAATAAAGCAGAAAAAAATTAACAAATAGTTTCTATATTTTCTAAACAAATATCCTAGAATGAATGCAAGAAAAAAATACATAAATACAAACAAATATGAATAAATAAATAAATCAATAAAAAAACGAAATAAAAATGCTGTTGAAATATTTTGTGCCAAATTTTTCTTCCCTTTTGACTTTTTATCACTTTATATCACGAAAAAATTGTCATGTAATGATGCAAAATCGATAAATGTTATTATTATTGCATTGTTGATGGTTGTTTGTTATATATAAATAAAATTGTTATATACTTTACATGATTTCACGTTTTGATTATTTTATACAACACTATAAAACAATTAACAATGTTAAAAGTCATCACTTGTAAATAACAAGCATTTAAATAAATAAAATAAAAATTTTTGTATATAAAAAACCACTAAAAAGAAGAAAACCAAAAAATTTCTATAGAATAGGCAAATAAATTTTTCGTTTTATAACTTTTCACTCAATAAGAAGAAGTTGAAAAAGTTTTTTGACAGTAAAGTTTTAAAAAATATAAAACAACGAAAGTTGACTACAAAAGATGGTGAGATTTGAATTTTATAAGAAAAAAGATTTGAAGGAGTGATAACGAAGTTTGAAATTTTTTATGAATCATTTCGTTTTCATTCCAGAAAATAATTTTTCATTATAATCATAGAAATGAATAAATTGTAATTTAGAAAAGAATTTTAAAATTAGAATAGAGAAGTTTTAAAAATAACGTCTTTAGATTCTTAATTTTTTTAATAGTTAAAAAAGGTTTTTACATAGTTTTTCATAAAATTTGATCAAAAAGTTTTTGTAATATAATCTAACCTGATTCTAATTTGAGATTTAGGTAGAAATAAAGCCATCAATTTCTAAAATAATCTTTAAAGTTAACTCAAAATTGAATATTTAACTTTAAATTCTAAAGCTAAACAATAAAAAATTCATTTAAAATCAAATTGATTTTAATTGAATCATTTAAGTGTATATGCCCTAGATAGTAAAAAAATTCCATTAACACAAAATTAGATAATAATAATAAATAAAAAACTTTATGTCCAATTTAAACTAACTAGAGAGAGAGAGAGATAATTTTAATTCAAAATCAATATAAACCAGTGTTGTTATCGTAGGCGTCTACGGTCTACAATGCTGTCTACGTAGATGAAATCTACGCGTATGCCGTAGACAAATATACGAAAATCTACGGTCTACACGTAAATTTGGTTTACATAGATAAAAGTTATAGACCGTAGATAAAATCTTTCGTCTGCGTAGACAGCATTGTAAACCGCAGACGTCTACAATAACAACACTGTTATAAACATACATTAATTGCAAAATTGTATTCACTAAAGAGCTTAATTTAATTAAAAATTATGCACACAGTGAAGCTCATCATTGATAAACATTTTCGAATAGAATTTTTATGTAGTTTTACAATATATATTTTTCAATTCAATAAATCAGGATAGATAGAGAATTAGATTTATCCATTAACTTCCATTTTCTCATTCATTCATTATTTAATTTCTCTCAACAATTTAACTGCACATATAAACACACCATTTAAAAATTTATCAAACGTATTAGTTCACACAAACACATACAAATATCAGGGGATGAAATAAATTATTAAATATGTGAACAACAATTAGTATTTGAATTCATAATTTAAATTTCAAAAAATTGAATGAATTCAAAAACACTTTCAATTTTTTTTTAATTTAAAAATAAAATTCTTACCGGCAAAGCACGTCAATTTCTCACTTTTTTAGCCGGTATTCAAAAACTAATAGTAATTTTTTTGCTATATCATTGCCTCCCCAAAACACAAGCAAACAACACACGAATTTAGAAAAATTTTATTGTTCATTATCTTTAGAATTTAGCAAAATAAACAATAGATAAATATACATATAGAAGTTTAGATACATACAGAGATTTATAGGAAAGATTAGTTGTTTAGTTCATTATTGTAATTCAATTAACTAATTATTGGTTTAACAGAGCAAATAAAGTGACCAAGAGAGATGCAAGTGTTTACTGAGACTGAAATAATTTAATTATGTTTCAAAACACAACGCTATTTTCCTAATTATGTATAACTAAACTCAGTCAAAACAGATCAATTTGGATTTGTATAAAAACATTCCTAGCTTTATTAAATTAAGTAAAATCAAGGTTTGAGAACTCTTGATAAGCAAAACAAACTATTCAAAAATTAGGGGAAACATCTAAATCAGAAAATTTGAATTTTTTTATTAAATTCATACCAGATCTCTGAGTTTTAATATTTTCACAATCAAGAATTGTTTTCTTTTGTTGAAAAGTATCAAAACTTTTTATATTTTGGATATGGTTTGCAACACTTGATAAAAATAATAAAATTATATAATGTAATATCAGCAAAAAATAAAGCAACATGAATTTTTCATAAAGCACAATCTCTTGTTCACTTAAATTTAGAAAAATAGTTGTAAAGAAAAATTGAAATTCATTAATCTTCGAAATGTATTTGTTTCATTTTGTTTATTTTATAAATTGACAAAAATCGACTTAAGGAACAGTTTTTATCAAGTTTATACTAAGAAACTATTTAAATTTATGTTAAAACAAATTTTTTCTAAAATGTTTTAAATCAATTCTTATTTAAAATAAGAAATTTTAGGATTTTTTAATTGTTTCATACTGAAAAGTAATTTTGAAAGACATTGTGTCACGTATTTTATAAGCTTTTGTCCATTACAATTGATAGTTAATTACTTATTTCTATTCTAAAATTTGTGTTTAAATTGGAAATTTTAGATTAGGATCAGTAATTTGTAAAATACGTTGAGAACTTTTTAATGACATAATTCAATGCAATTATAAAATCAAATGAAGAAAGGTTATTGTTAATAATTCAGTGAAATGAAAAGATACTTCAAATTATCATCTATCAAAAAACATCACATACACACAAACATTTCTTCTTACAATTTCACACAAAAGGGAAAAAGAAGTAGTAGAAAAAATTACAAATAAAACGTACACACGCAAACATAAAAAGAAAGAAAAAAATAAGAGAGACAAAAGATTTGTGTCGCCATTAAACTTATTTTTCTTCTCATCTTCTGCTTTTCATCCCTTAAATATCTGTATCTGTATATTTTTTGATGGTCCGCAGCAAAACTTTGTGCGTTTGACTGGCATGAAAATAACAAAAGAAGGAAAATATCACAAAAGTGAAATGAAGGATGAAAGAAAAAGATGATGAAAAGAAAATCGATTTATTTTCTTGATTTGACCAGATTTTCCTTTTTTGTTTGTTGATCAAATACATTTTTGAAGATTTTTGTATGCAATTTTTCATTCTTAGATTTAGTAAAAACTTCTTCTATGTTTGTTCTTAGAACGTATTTAAAAAAATAATCAAACTTTTAATTAATAAAAATTTTTATCTAAAATTTCATTACAGTGGATTTAAGTAATGGACAATTAACACCAAATAACAACACTCCTCTCCTCACTCAAGCGCTCTCAGGTGAGGTTATGTTAGGTATTTATATTTGTGTTTATAATTTTTTAGTTTTAAACTTTTTATTTTTATTTTTTTTGTGGATGTCAGTGGAAGTTGTTAATGAGGATTGTTTGTAAATTTTCTAAAACATTAAAATAAATTTGTTACATTACATTATTTGCATTCAATCCCTAACTTGCATGATAATTTTCAATATGAAAAAATGTTAATAAAAGAAACTAAAAAATATTTTTATTTACAGTTATGAACAATTATCAGGCAGCAGCAGCCCAAGGCTATGGCCCACCAACATCACCGCATGCAACAAATACACGAACTGGTTTTCCAGCAGCTAACTCACCAGGTCCCACCATAGACATGTACAGTTCAAATGGAGCCGATAGTGTAAGCTACGTGCAAGCGACAAGTCCTCAACCATCAGGCTTTCCTGCAATTGCCGTTAGCCGTGCTCCACTCAATTACAGTCCTGTGAGTTGATGAAGTTTTATTTTTTTTATGACTTTTTCATTGACTCTCTCTCTCTTATCTTCAACAGGGCCCATTAATACCAGCAGCATTTACTAATGGTTATCATTAAAGAAGCAACCTATGATGATGGTTATTATTATTACTACGGCCGCCAATATCAAAGTAATATTATATGTAATATGAGGAGAAAGACGCTAAATAGAAAACTTTCTTGTTTTTGTTTTTTCTTTAACAATTTCTTTATTTTTACTTCTTGGCTATTATTAATTAATTGAATATTAAATGTATATGGTTATATAATAATGACTGATGGAAATTGAAACATGCAAAAAAGTAACAAATTATCGTGCATAACAATGATGAATAAGCAATACATTTTTAAAAATTTTTATATAAAAAAGAAAACTTTTTCTATAATTTATTTTTTTTTATGATACAATAATAGAAAATTAAATTTTATTTCAGTTATTTGTTTTTTATTTTTCATTTAAAATAAGAAATAAATAAAAAATGTAAAATATAAAAATAAATTTCAGAGTTGTTCAAACGGCAAACAACTCTGAGTGAAATT
Source organism: Polypedilum pembai (assembly GCA_014622435.1). Lineage (NCBI taxonomy): Eukaryota > Metazoa > Arthropoda > Insecta > Diptera > Chironomidae > Polypedilum > Polypedilum pembai. Next base: position 24,376 of record JACWBX010002968.1, read on the forward strand.
ACAAAAGAATTTCACTCGTAATATCATTAATAAATGAAGAAACTTTTATAAATTGGCTAAAAAAATGTTAAATCTGTTTTCTTTTTTTGTTATAAAAAAACTTGAATTGTTGTGCACAAAAAATAAAACAAATCAATAAAAAAATTCTCCATCTGATAGCAATTAAAAGCGATAGCAAGTATTCAATTTCCATCAAGAAGATAAAAAAAAATATCACAAAAAAAAAAACGATTTTTTACATGAAAACAATGAATTCGTTATAAATTCCCTTCTCTTCCTTTCCCATCTCATCTTCAAAACTTGAAATATATAATATATATCTCATTCATTGAGTATTGATTTCAAATTAATAATTAGTAAATAAAATTTTATCTTATTATTACTTATTTACTTATTCTTCGTAATTGTTATTAAATTTCATATTGTGTCGATATAAATAAATGAAATGAAAAAAAATTATTTTAAAAGTAATATGAATGATAATAAAATATAAAATTTGATGATTCAATTTGAAGAGAAACGTGTGGTATGTGAAAAGTGAAATCTTCTCTCTCAAAAAAAAATATTAATTATAAAAAATTTGTAGTTTCAATTTTTGACACCCACCTAGGACATTTTTTATATTGAAAGTACCTTGACAAAATACACTTACATACATACATCTACATACTGAAAGACAAGAATTTTTCGAAACAAAAGTTCGGCTAAAGAAGAGAGAGAAGGTCACTAACAAAAAAAAATGTTTAAATTGTTGGAAAAACACAAACAATAAATAATTATTAAAATATATAAGAAAATTATGTGGATCGTAAAATGCAAAAAGAAAGAAAGTGAAGTATTAAATGAAAAGCATTAAATATCAATGTTTAATTTTTTTCTAAATTGAAAATAAAAAAAAATTAATGAAACTTAGATAAATTAAGAATGATTAATTATGATTATATATATTTAGATATTTTCAATGAATAACTCACATAAGAACACACATTGCAAGAAACACAATTGGACTCGAACATCAAAAATTTATAAATAATAACTTTTTTCAACTCGAACTTCCTTTTTCAATATTAAAAATTTAAAAAAAAAATTCTAAAGAAATGTGTGGTAAAAATTGATGATGATGAATAAATGTTTGATGATTGAGTTTAAACAAAATATACAAGGGATAGTAAACGAAAGAAGAAAAATCATTTTATTAAGAGATTTTTTGTGCTTACAAAAAGCAGGACTTTTAAAGAGCAGCAGATTTAACAGCAAATGCAAATTATTGTTTGTTATAAATTTCTTTCTTTGAAAAAGCGCTTAAAATGAATGAAAGAAAAAAATGCTATACGATTTTAAATGATAAAATGTGAGGATAAAAGACGTTAATTATTGTGAGAAAAGAATAAAAATTTTAAAAAATTTTGATTTAAATTTTTAGTTTATGTCAATTCATAGCCATCGATGAAAAGTGTTTCTAAAAAGTTAGCATAATTTTTTGACTTAATTTGTCTTTTAGATTTAAATTAATATAACTTCAGAGTCACCTAAATAATTCCAGTTTTATTCAAAATATAGTTGAGAATTTCAAATAATAACTTCATCAATTCAAGTTTCGAAGAAAATTTATTTTGAAAATTTATTGCAAATGTTGCATAAAATTAAGATTTTTGATTGAAAACACGAAAAAATTTCATCCGAAAAGTTATGTTAACTTCTAAGAGATCAAAGTTTTAAGAAATTTTCATAAACTCATTGCTTGTTGCCTCCCTCTTTATACATACCACAAACACATAAAAAGTCTATAAATATATACTATATGCTTCCCCACATACTCTGTCTAAATAACTATGTGTATCAATTTTTAAGAAAAACAACAGCATGAGGACATCCATAGAGACATAAACATTCATATATGCATAAATAGTTAGCCATTTATTTTTATTACACATTCACAAAAGCGATGAAGAAAAAACTTACAAATAATGACGATAAAAAGCAACAAATTTATTCATTCACATGACGATGTTATAAAAATACATACAATGCAACAGGGTAAATAACAAAAAAAAAAATATTTAAACAAGTCTTCAAACAACCGACAAATTCATTCATCTTTTAATTATTTTATGAATTTTTTTTAATTGTTTTAAATTTTTTTGAAAAATTTCTCTTTATAAAAAAGGACCAAAAATATCCCAAAAAATGATAAAGATAATAAAAAAAATTATGTAAGAATGATGATAAAAAATTTTAAAAATTTCAATCTTGACATTTAATTTTTAGTTAAAGTGGCTGAAAAAAATATTTTAAATATGTGAAATTTTTGAGGCTTTTTTTAATACAAATTATTTATTTTAATTTAAACATTTGAGTATGAAAATTTATGAATAAAATCAAAATAATTGTTTTTAGTGCAACTTTTATTAAAAAAAGATAAGAAGACGATTTAAAATATTTTAATTTCCAATGGCTTACCATTTTCAAACTTCAAATGGGCTATCAAAAAATTGACGAATTTTTTAAAAAAAATATTTATTAAAATTTCAAAATGCACTTTAAAATATTGCATTTTAATAACGTTTTAAAAAAACAAAATTTCCATCATCAAGGATTGCCAAAGGAAAAAAAATTGTCAAAGGAAAAAAAATTGTCAATCAAGATTTTTTAAAAAATTACGTTCAATTTTTTCGATTGGCCCATTATAGAAACAGTAAATAAAAATGATTGGGGATGACTCATCCCTTGATAATTATCACAGTAATAATTTAATATTAATTCGAATCTAATTTCTCATTATAATTTCAAATAACCTCGAATAAATAATAAATAATGATAAAAATGGAAATAAAATTCAAAAAAAATAAATAAAAATGAAAATTAAGGAAAAATGCTTTAAACGCCAATTAAAAACATCTGAAATGATTTCATGATTTCACATCATTGATTTTGTGGATGCTTTGACATTCAAGTGTCCAAAATGCCTTCTTTTACTTCAAGGGAATGAATGCAGCAAACACACACATAATAATGATGCAATTTGATTCCAAAAAACAATCCCTTGAAAAAGATTTTTATTATTCATATTTTTCAATTCATCAGATAATCAATAAATGAAAACATCACGATTCCACGTCATTTAGCGACAAATTTTTAATAAGAATGATAATAAAGTCATAAATGATAAAAGTTTTTTTGATGTTATTAGCTTAAAGAGAAAGAGGAAAGTGGAAGATGATCATAAAGAATTAAAAAATGACAAATATTTATAATGAACATTTACATAGCTTTTTCCAAGCCTTTTATGTGTGCATTTCTCGTGGACTCTTTCTTGCTTTTAAATTGGCTTTTAACGTTGTAATAATCCTTCCCTTATTCTCACATTCATACACATAACAGAAACACAAAAAACACACCAAAATAAAGACAAAATTAAATTTCCATAAAAATAATCTGTCATGATGACTTAATTCAAAAAGTCATTAATGTGAGATGATAAAAAGAGTTCTATGGTAAAAAGTTTATATATACATATAAATAGAAAATATATTTGAATCGATAGTTGTTACGTTTCGTCACATATTAAAATTAACTAAAATGAATAAAAAACATAAATATGAATGAAGCTTTGACCACGGAAGAAACACAGTCACAGAAATAATCATTTTAAAAAGATACATTCATAAAGAAAAATCTCAATTTAAGAAACTCTGTAAAGTTAAGTAAAAACTTTCATAACTTTTCGGTCAGATTTAACTAAATCATTAGATTTTAAATTTGATCCACCGAAAAATGTCAACTAACTTTACAGTGGTCAATTTGAGAACAAATAGTAAAGACATCAAAAACAATTTTGTATATATTTAAAAATATACCAAAAAACATAAAAAATTCAATTCAATTAAAAGAAAAAAAGGTTTTTTACGTAATTTTTTCAATTTTAAAAGTATATAAAGTATGAGAATATCCATTTTTTCTAATTCGAAGGTCGGAACATAAATATTAAATGTTCGCCACTGTTTCTTTTTCTATTTGTAAATATGTACAAAAATTAAAAATCTATATAAATCAAATTAAAATGTGGAAAATTATTAAATTTAATAAATAAAAATAAACTGACGTTTAACAAACCACAACAATAAGTAAATGAATAATGAATTTTCAAAAAATATTATTTTTAAATATTTCATCAAAATAAGAAAAAAAAATATAAAAATTGCAAGTAATGAAAATTAAAAATTTTTAAATGTGGCTAACGAAAAAATTTCATAATCCTCCTCTTTTCACACACAAAATATAAATATATTCATATGTATACATTGTTCACATAAATCCTCACCAAAACAATTAAATTTCTATGAAATCAACATCAATTTTTGGCCGAAATATTTTGATTATTAAATTCTATAAAGAAATAAATTTTTGGTTTTATTAAATTTAATTCGGCTTATTTTATTGCAGAAATTTCGGTAAATTTAAATATAATTTACTAAGAATTTATAACATTTATATGAATTTGCCCACTAAAATTGTACTGGCTTCATTCAATAATTTATTAAATTTTCCATTTTAAATGGCTGAAATTAAATTTTACTCAGATCTTTCTTATCCTTTTTTATGAATAAACAAATATTTCTTCACATTCTTTATGTAATTATATTTTATTACTAAACAAGAAATAAAATAAAGTTTTTTATTCACTCTGTTTCACTTGAAATAATTATTCAACAAAAGAATATACTTGGAGAATTATATTAGACGTACAATTTTTTTAAAAGCAAGAAATATAAATTTAAAGAGCCTCAAATAGAGATGACGATTATATCATATGATGAGCAAAAGAGGCCTAAATAATGCAAATAAAAGTTTACCGCACAGAAAGAAATTTATTTGAAAACATGAATGAAAAATTTCATAAAGCGGACTAAAATCACACATATAAACACAAATATGAAAAATTCACCATCAATTTATAAAAATTCAAATTCCAATTTGAAAATTTGTTGGAAAAAGAAAAAGGAAAAATCATGAAAACAAGAACAAGAAGAACAACAAACACATACATGATAGTATAGATAGGCTAATATTAAAATTTAAATCAATATAATAATTCGCATTTGGTGCAATTTGACGCACAAATGTGAAACAAAAAGTATGAAAAAGAATAATTAATAAATTTCTTTGTTTCCTTTGAAAAAAATATGAAATAAAAAAGTTAAATTTAAATTTAATGAAAATAAAAAACGAACAAAAAAATGTTAGTTTTTATTAACCAAAACAGTTTGAACTTTTCAGAATTTTATCTTAAGATTTTTGTTTCAGACATTAAAAGTGAGAGGAGAAATTCGAACTTAAGGTAAAATTCATGAAATTTTCAAACTTTCTCAATTTTTTAGTCATGTTGACTGATTTGAAAAGATAAGCAATAAACTTGATCTAAATTCTAGCTTCAAAATTTAAAATGTCATTTTGATGTTTACAATTTTGTCAATTAAATCAAACAAATTGAATGTGTAGAAATTTAAATATGAATGTTAGATTTTTCTTATCTGATCAGTTTATTTAACAACTATTCAGACATATCACTGAATTTCAGTAATGTCCTAGAAAAATTATTTAAAAATTTAAAAACTCTTTGTAAACATTTTCCAATTTATCAATGTTTTTACTCGTATTTTAAAGCTATGAAGAAAAAATTATATTTCAAATTGCTAAAAACTTTAAAAAAAGTTTCGACAATATTTATATACTCTAAAATTTATTCTAATAAAAATTTTTAAATTTTAATTTTTTTAATAAATTATTTCCAAATTTTACTAAAAGCTAATGATAAAAATATTCAAAACCATTTTTCCTTACAACTTTTAAATTTATCTATGCGTTTATTCAAAAACATATCGAATCCACTTTCGATTACTTAAATTTTTCTCTTTTATTGTTTCATAAAGTTAAATTTTCAAACTTATTTTAAAGAACATTAACTTTAACTTTTAAAATTAATTTTTTATGTTTGAAACTTTTTGATTATTAACACAAAATATTTATCATATGGCCTTAAACTTTTTGAACAACAAAAAACTTTGCAAATAAAAAATTTGTTGATAAGCTACAGAAACCTTACTAAATTCTACAAAAATTATTGTCTATCGCGTTTTTCTCTAATGTGTCTATATGTATTTAATGATGAAAATAAAAAATCGCAAAATTATGTGAATAAAAATAAAAGTTTGTTAATATAATTTAAATTTCAGATGTAGAAACAAACAATAAAAATTTGCAAAATAAATATTCAGTAGCAGTAGATATTACAAAGTGAGTTCTTTCTAATTGAAAATTTCATTACCATTACACGGATCAAAAAACAGCAATTACAAACTTGCAATTAGCTCTGCAAACATGAACAAAAATTGTGAAAGGATTTTTTCATTTCTTTCTACTGCGAGGTATTTCAAGCCTGAGCTCACTTTTTTGACTGCAAGGTAATTGCAAGTGCACACACAAATTTAAATGAAATTTACACTTCTCCCTGCAAAGGATTTTTACCATATTTCGATTAACTGCTGTTACACGATGCTGCTTGCATCGTATTTTATTTATCTTTAACAAACAAATTTTTATATGAACTAATGAAATATCAAATAGTCCATTCATTTACGAAGTTTGAAGATACGCGTTCACATGCTTACAATCGATG
>JACWBX010002969.1:0-10288 GCA_014622435.1 Polypedilum pembai
ATTACATATTCCCAATGAAATGTATCTCAAACAGCAGCAGAAGATTTGTTTGTTCATGCATAAAGAATGAATTTCTGAAGCAAATTGACCTGAAAAAGTTTTACTTCGGCGCTATAAGCGATCGAAGTATTTTTTTTGTATTTTCTGAAAATCTGTTTTTCCACTTTTCTCGAAATCTAAGCATAATTGACTTTTAGTGTCTTCTGATGAAAGTTGGAGACTGAAAATATCGATCTAACACAAAAAACCGCTTGTCAATTGGTCACTCCTAGCCCGAGTTATGGCTCAAAAACCGCGGTGGGTGTCTGTATGTGCGTCTGTATGTTCTCTACAGGTCGCAGATTACATTTTTTTGCCAAAATTTTTGCGGATTCGTGATTAGCGACCCAAAATTAGGTTCGTATCAACTTTTGGTGAAGATTGGTGCAAGTGAAGTGCATGGTGCACCATGGACTTCAGGCACTAGGGCATGTTGAAAATCGACTTTTTCACAACATAAGGATATAGCACTTCGTTGGAAAGATCTTGACGCATAGGTTACGGTGACATAAAAAATTTTCAGGATAGTGTCGACCCAAGACCAGTATAAGCCGATCAATGGCAGTACATGGTGGTCCGGCATGATGTTAATCAAAAACTTTCCAAATGTCATGAAATGCATAGAAAACATGTTAGAAGTGATTTTTTGAGCATAAAACCCTGGTGCATGGACTTCAGGCACTAGAGCATGATTTCTGGAATTTTTCATAATCTAGGGATGTTGCATACTTTTGGAAAGGTCTTGATGTGTAGACTACAATGGCATAAATATTCTTAGGAATAGTGTCGACCACAGGACAGTGCATACCAGTCAATGGCAGTATATCGTGATCCGGCATGATGTTGTTAAAATGCTTAAAGAAAATGTTAGAAGTGATTTTTTAGTCAAAAAACCCTAGCACATGCACTTAAGGCATTAGACCATGGTCTCTAAAAATTCCTATAATATAGCATACCGTTGTAAAAGTCGTCTCAAGACCGACCATACAGCACGATGAAATAAATTTTTTTCGGGATAGTACACGACAGTGACTGGTTGTCCGGCATGATGTCCGAAAAAATTTCCAAATGTTATAAAATGTAAGAAGAATTTGTCAGAAGTACATTTTAAGGGCGAAGCTCCTAAAATTCAGACTATCTATTACGCCAGTGCGAGCGAAGCTCGTACTGCTGCTTATGACACTAATCTGTTACGCCAGTGCGAGCGAAGCTCGTACTGCTGCTTATGACACTATCTGTTACGCCAGTGCGAGCGAAGCTCGTACTGCTGCTTATGACACTAATCTGTTACGCCAGTGCGAGCGAAGCTCGTACTTTTTATAAGACTCGACCGTAGGACGAGCATATAAGGTTGAGCGAAGCTCATCATATGACGAATTCAAACGTTCAACAACTTACTACACTGATTTGTAACAAGACACCAAGTACTAGCAAAGCTTATATTTCTGCTTATAACTCGATAGCTCAAAATTTGAAATTCCGAAATTAAATTTTTTACAGTCAAACTAATAAATATATTGGGTTTTGAAAAAGAAAATACGAAAACATCTTAAACTGAAGTATTCTTAATAAGTTCTGAAAGAACTTTTCATGAGATGTCAGTGCTAAACTGATCTGCAAAGGGTCACTGTTTTGCTCGTTTTAAACATGATATTCTAGTGCATTCAATTCAGTAATTTAAACTAAAAGGCGCCGAAGTACTTTTTGAAAAGCTTTAGCTTTTCTTGAGCGACCGCGTAATACTTTATAATGCGCTATGTGATCGGTCGCGCTCACTGATCTACCCATGGACTTAAAAATATTTTTTTTCAATGCTATGATAACCAAAGATGAAATACTTGGTAGTATCAATCGGACCGTTAGGGAATTCCGAAAGTCTAGCGGCATGCAACTACGACTTTTCAAAATTACTTGAAATTTGAAAAATTTATTAAAAATTATATTATAAAAAAAACTTTATTCTTATTCTTTAATTGAATATTAACCTTTTATGAAACAATAGATATTGTTTTACTTATGAAACAGACTTCATTTTATAATATTTCACTTTAAACCTTAATAAAATAAATTTTTCGCAAAAATTATTTTCGAAAACGCGATTTAGAAATTTCGAAAATATTCTAACACAATAAAATTTTCAAATCTTAACAAACAAACAACTCGATTGATACTACCAAGATAAAATGGAATTTATTTTCATTGGCACTGTTATTGTTGTTTAAAAGGTAGTTTGAAAAAAAAAATTGTAAAAGCGAGCGTATGACGCGTAGTCGAATTATTGTTTGGCATGTCACGATTTACTTGATTAAACTATCGCTAGCTTATTATAAAAATGATTAATAACTGGTATTATCAGCCAATTGCTGCAATAAAGCATCTCACAACAATGGAAAACGAGCGAGATGAGTATAAACAACGACATATATGTGTATTTTTATGAGTTACAATTAAATGTGCCTTTGCAATGATTTATTTGAGTTTGCCATTAAAATCCCAATTCAGAGAGGACTATCTCAATGCCATCTTCATATAAACAATGTCTTCTCTTTTTCTATCGCTTTTTCTGTGTTAGCACCACATCAATATCATCTTGTTGTGAAGCCTTTTCTTCTTTCTGCTTTCTTCGTGGCTCATTATTTGCCACATCTACCACCGCCATAGTCGTTGTTGAGTCATTCTCTCGAAGGAAATAGCAAATAAATTCTTATAAATAAATTGAATTATACAGATATTGTTGTTTGGAATAATAAAATTTATTGCTTGATTGAATCTAAATGAATTAAGTGTGTTGTGCATGCATAGAACAAGCTTAGATGAGTGAACGAAACGAGCAGGCAGTCGATTGGGGCATTTTTTTAATATATTTTATTCTTTTTTCTTTAAGTGTGTCAAAAATTGCGAACTTTCTGTTTCGTTTGATTTAGCGCCGCCGAATGCCGTGCGCATTCTATTGTCCGAATGAAAAAATTACAAGTAACTTCATGACACGAATGTCAATTCTTTTGAATACAATTGATTTGGTCAATTTTCTTTCTCTTTTTTCTATGTATCGCTAACAATAATGAAACCGGAATATAAAATAAGAAAGAACAGTAGCTGAAAGAACTTCTTTTTTGATGACTTGTTATTTACTGATTATAGCTGTTTCTGTTCACGAATTTTACGATTCTTTTATTTGCACATAATCATTGTGTTTGCAATTTAACCTGTAAGTGAGCACGATTTAGTGTTGTGTTATTTCCTATTTCATTTCAAATTGAATCGTTTACCATAGCATAAAGTTCTTGATAAGGCTAAACAACTCTTTTTACATGGTTTAAAGAGAAAAATTTTTATTGACTAATAAAATTAGAAAGAAATTTTGCTACCACTGATTTAATGAATCATCTTACAAGAAATTAAACTTCCCAATTTAATTTCAAATTAATTTACAATTTCATAACTTTTTAGAAAATAGAAAGTAAGAAAATTTATGTGATTATTTTCAAAATGAATAATACGGAAATACCGTAAATTCTGTTATTAAAAGTCACCATTATCAGTTAATAATTAAATTAATGTATGATATCCATCATTTAATCATATCCATATTTTATAAAACATACAATTACATTAAAAAAGCCTTTAACATTTAATTAAATATCGTCAAATGTGGGCGTGAAAGTGATTTTTTTAAAACATATTATCGCTATTGATTATTCATTAAAATACATAATCAACACATAAAAACTCTGTGAGAAACGAGCCAAAAGAATGAATCTTGAAATGATGATTGTTTACCTTGCAATTCAAATTACCGTGAAGGAATTAAATAAAAATTAATTGATTGTATATTTGTTTTACGAAACGAGTTTGTGGATGTGACCCATAAAATATACAGACATATAACTGATATCAATTATTACAATTCGCTTATCTCTCTCTTAAATGAGCTTTGACAATTTTTTTGTATTTTCATTCGTTATACGGAAGAAGTTTTTCAATTATTTCACTTGAAAATTTCACAGAATGCTGACCATTTTGTATCCGCGATTTTGTTCAAATTTACTACGAAAATTCAAACAATTTAAAATGAAAATTTATAACAAACAAAACCCGAAAATTTTTCATTTCAAGTACATTGAAGATGAGAGAGAAGAGCAAATGAAAAATAATTTTTGTACATAAAAATCTGAATGCAATCGTGAGAGAGAGAGAGAGAGGAGAGGGAAAAATTGAAGAAGAAATTTTGCATTGAGAAAGGTTATGAACGTTGAGTGTGTGAGTTGTTGTACACACATTTATTCACTTACTTTTCTCATTTTCTCTCTCGTTGCATACTGCAGTTGGTTTTATTCATTCACAACTTTCAATTAAAGTTGACAGTTATGTCAGCTTTTATTAACTGCTGCTGCTGCATGCTCTTAAATTTGTTTTCTTTCCTCGCTCTTAAATGTGTTATATGTGTGATTTTTTTTCTTTTTTTTATTTACAGCACAAGCGTTTATCAATCAAGACCTCAAAACAGGTCCTATAAAATTTAATTCACAGAATCCTAGCCACGTTGTAGCTAGTGCTTTAAAGAATTCGCACATTTATCTCCACTGTAATGTCTCAACTGATATCGATGATGGCTTGACGAGAGATTTGTCAGAGCGGCAAATTTACACTGCTGACATTGACGATGATGAAGATGAAGATGAAAATGAAAATTATGATCCGGTAGAAGTGAAGAAACTTTATCAGCAGCAAAAGCAAGAGCACAACAAAGAAAATTCCAACAATAATCATTTTTCGTCCTTAATTATTTCAAATTTCCAACTGCAGAAAAGAAATAATAACAATAATAACAAAAATGGCTATATTTATCACAATAGCGTTCGACGAACGCGACGAGAAGCGTCTCGCGAAGTGATCTCATATGAGTGGCTTAAAAATGACAATAGCAACATTTTTATTTCCATCAACGACTCAAATCAAGTAATTAATCACGACGGCTTTACACTCTTTCCCAATGGTACGCTCAAATTTCAAGTAACAAATCTTACGACGGGTGTATATAGATGTCGAGCGACGTTTAGAAATCTTCAGTATGAATTTGATATTGGTCCAATAATCTCGACAGCATCAAATGTTGAGCTTGCAAGTGAGTGACAACTGTTGATATTTAAACAGAATTTTGCAATGATTTTTACTTTTTAATAGCGTTAACTAATGATGCGAGCGAAAAAAAGCCAATAACTGTGTTAGAAGGACATTCAGTTATTATTGTATGTCCAATTAATAGCATCCCTGAAGCGACATTCTCATGGTTCTTCAATGATGAAAAGATCAATTTTGAGATTGGTCTTAAGCAGTCAAGAAGGTGAAATTTTAAGTTATTTCTATTAACTCATCCTCTCTAAATCCTTTTATATTATCAGACATTATTTGTTGAGAAACGGCAGCCTATTGATTGTCAATACTCGACAATCTGATTCAGGAAAGTATCTTTGTAATGCAGCAAATCAATTTACGAAAAAGCCATCACAAAATTCCACAATACTGACGGTCATGTCACGTAGCGATAATAACGAAAATGTTGATGAAAAAAGAAGCGTACTATTGCCACCATTGCAGAGCTCAATTCAAAAAATAAAATCAGGACAAAATCTCATTCTTCATTGTGCAGGAGATGCGAAAAAAGTATGAGCTATGATATTATAGAATGACAACGAAAAATAATTCTCTTTCGCTCTTTTCTCATCTTTTCAATGTACCAAAAAAATAGATTTCATGGACATTTTTGCCACGTAATGCAAATCAAACTATTCCACTGACAGAGTTCAATAACGAACTGCGATATGTGAACGTTTCCATGGAAAAGCATGATGGAATTTACAATTGCTCAATTGGAAATTATTCACAGGTGAGTTTTAATTATCACATTATTTTTATTTCACTCTTTTTTATCTTTTTTCTATTTTTCTCATTTAATAGACATTTGATGTAGTCATTGTGACACAACCCACAATTGTTTCGAATCAAAAATCAAAAAGTTCATCAGTACTTGGATCAATTCAGTTCAATTGCAGTGCAACAGGAAACCCCAAACCAGAAATTATTTGGTAATAATTTTTTCCAATTCAAAGGAAATATTTATTAACTCTAAAATTTTAAATGATTCCACAGAAAACGTAATGAATTATTTTTACCATTTCAAGTTATAAGTTGCTTGAACTTTTTTGAAATTTTCAGACATTTCTTTTGCTAATTAACAAATTAATATTTTTATTAATGCTTCATAATTCATTTAAAACAATAAATGAGTAATTAATAAAAATTTTATAAAATCAAAGTCTTGAAAAATTCGAAAGAATTCATTTCTTTTTTATCCTTTAGAATTTAAATTACGGTCAAAATTTCTGTGGAATCACCTCTTATAAATAATAATTTTTTGCGTTTATGTTTAAAATTCTTAACCCTATTACAATTTTCAAACTAAAAAATGACATTGATACGCAGGTATAAAAATGGAAAATTGATCGAAAACACTCGAATTGTATTTGCGCGAAACGAAATACTGAGAATTGAAACACTCGAATTTAAAGATGAGGGCCTATATCAATGTTTTGCACGCAATGATTTTGGAGAGGCAAGCGGCACATATTATCTGCATTTAGCTCCTAGAAGTATGCTGAATGAAGCACCGGCCAACATTAAATGCTATTCGTCGGGTAATAACATGATAACGGTTGAGTTTCAACGCAGTGAGTCAGAGAGAATCAATAAAATACAATATTACATTGTCACTGAGGAACCACACGACTTCATCACAGATTTATCAGTTGACCTTTTTGGGAAAAATAGCTTTGAGCTATCAAAGTCATCGGTCCGCATTGCAAAAACACTCAAACCTTTCTATCTTTACATGCGTTCAATGATGCCGAGTGGCGGTGTATTCACCGTATCACCACTTTCAAAGGAATTGGTGTGTGCATTTCAAGAAATTGAACCGAAATTTGTAAAGGCTGAGAAAGATACATTTTTGACATGGCAAATAAGTGATCTCAGCTATGAGGAGCTGAGCAAGGCCGTGATAACAATTCAGTTTTTGAAGAATGATACCGACAACGTGGTTCAATTCAGTAATGAGTTGATTGGTACGTACGCGCATTGGAAAAACGAGCCGCCGCAATGGAAAGAGGTGGAAAAAAATCTTCAAAAAATTTCAGTGAATAGCTCCGATCAGGGTCAATGGACTGAAATAAAGGTCACAGGAAATGTCACTGGTATCCTCATTATCAAAGTTGAGGAATTTTTCGTTCGAATTTTCGGCTCGATTACGGAAAATGGCCATGAGCTGCAACAAAATTACAGTCAAATTAAATGGAAGAGCGTAAAGACGACATTTGCACCATTGACTGTAAGCGAAATTGAGTCACGTTCCGTTACCATCAGTTGGAGTGGCTTGGATGATTCCAAATGCTTAAGGGCATGCGCCTTTTTGAAGCAGGAGACATTGATGTCCTTACGAGAGTCTAAAAGTAAAACTCTTTGCGAACAAATGTGAGTCCGTATCACTAAATGTGAATTTCTAACAGCATCGTAAACCTTGATATTTGTTTCTTCAACCCAATCTTTCTCGAATTCAGTTTCTCTTTATGAATTATTGATGTATAATTGAAATTTAATGACCATTTGCTCATCGAAATATTTTTTCTCTCTTTTTTGCCTTTTTATTTATTAGAAGTGACCCCAGTGCCAAAACTTTTTATATAAGTGGTTTATTACCGACCAGTAACTACGACGTTTATATTAAGGACTGCAATGAGAATTATGTGAGCACTGCTGTGAATTTTCAAACACTTCGCGATGGTAAGTCTTATAGTACAGTTTCTCTGAAAATTTTTCAACATCATTAATTATCGATTATTTTTTTAATTCTTACACAAAAAACCTAAAAGTTCCAGGACCAGTAGGAGATTTTCGTTTCACTTTGGACAAGGAGCTCGTGCTTCATTGGGAGCTGCCAAAGAATCCAAACGGAAAAATTTTCTATTACATTGTCACGTGGACAATCAATAATGTCACTCACGAAGAGAATGTGACAAGTTTGTCCTTTAGATTTCCTAATACAAAGAATGGCGATAAATTTTATATCGTAGTGAAGGCTGTGGGTGAGGGTGGAGTTGGCAATCCGCTCATTATCGATCCTAAACGTTCTGAAATGTACAACTTTAAGATTATCTCACCAATGCCTGCAACTCTTGCAATCGATCAACTTGCAGTTTTCTTCATTATTATCGTGTCGATTGTTTTGATAATTTTAACTCTTCTTCTTATATTATGTCGACGATATCGTTATTGCAAAAAAAGTAACGGTATTATTAATGAACAGCAGTCATCTTTCTCACCAACTACATCTCCTGTGATGGACAATATGAAAAGCGATGAAATGTTCGAAATGCAAACGTTGATTCCAACATCTCAAAATACAACGAATGGGCGAGAGAACAATGTAAAAGCAGACAATAAGACGAATGGCGGTGTCATCTTGAGTGCTTGTGATAACCAGAACATCTTACGAACATCAACGCCAACAGAAGAGTTGACAACAATGACAGAGATTTGCGATGAACCGCCCATAAAGTGTGATACTGAGTCAACAATACAAATAACTGACGAACGGAAGCCAAATGGATTACTAAAGACATTTCAAGCGATGGCGCCAAATATTGTGATGAACAAAACACCTGAAAAAAGTCTACTGAAGGTCAACGGAAATTCAAGTCCTTACAAATGTCTTCAGGTATGATTAATAATTTTGTTTTTGATTTGGTAATAATTAAAATATTCTTTGCAAGATTCATTAAACATTAGCATTAAATTACATTTATAAAGAATGAAAGCATTCTCAAGATGATACTTGATCTCAGTATAGAAGCTAATGGTTTGCAAAGAAAAGTATCATGACACCTTCTTCATCTTCTTTCTCTTTTCTTTTAATTAGTCGTCAATAAACGATCAAAATAGCTCTTCAGAGTGCTCATCCTTCGGTAGTAATCATCGTTCACAGCTAATCGATATCAACAGCTTATGTAATGGATTAAACAACAACAATAACAATATTAATAACAATAGTAATCATCATAACAACAGCAGCAGCGATCGAAGCAAAATTGGTAAGTCGAGCAGCATTGAAACAGATAATGATGATGAAGATTCCGAAGAGAATTTACACGAGTATGATTTAAATGATAGTAATTTAAGCAGTAAACCATTACATCCGATTAGGGAATGGAGTTTTCGGCAACAAATTGTTGGACCCAATGGATAAAATGTTAATAATATTCTCTAAATATTAAGTGCGTTCAAAAATATACACACATACATACACACGCAGAAACAAACATTTATTACGCGTTAGAATTTTTATACTATTTTGCAAAGACATCAGACGAGCAGGAAATGAGTAAAAATAATGTCGATGTAAATAAATTTAAATCCTTCCGATTTTTTTATGTCTTTATCTATCATCCTTATCTTTTAAAACTTGATTTTTCACATCGAATTTTTCAATCAACTTTTATTCAACTTTGCAATGGAGGCTAATTTTATTGTATCTAATTTATATGTTTTTTATTGTTCTTTATTCAATTGATTGAAACGAACGACAAACATGCAAGGAAGAATGTTATTAGTTATTCATTTTATGTTTTAAATATTCACAAGAAAATGATGATTAAAAAAGGCTCTAACTCTTATCACCTAATTTTCAACTATCGACGATTTCCTCTTTTCTCTCTTTTGTATTATAATCACTGTTTAAGTCGAATGAATTATATTATAATGTATATTACACTATAAATATTATATATTGAAATTAATTTCTCTCTATCTCTATAATTATCTTATTCGAACATTCATAACGTCATGAATGTGTGATTTTCTTGAGTATACGGTATCAATTTTTATATATTTAAGATTTCTTTCTGTCTTTCATGTATATTTTCATGGATCAATCATGAAATATTTTTCCGACCAAAGATTTCTTTTCCTCGTACCACATGATAATTCTAGGGTTCGGAATTATGCAGATAAGAAGAAGAAGTATGCGCATAATTTTCTTCTTCTTATTCATTTTTGTATGGATATGCATAATTCCGAACCCTAGATAATTCCAATAGACTTACCTCTTTGTAACTTTTAATAAAAATTATTGAAAAGCAACCCAACATACAACACAGTACCTTAATATTGAATTTAAGAGATAAACTACGCGTTTCAA
>JACWBX010002969.1:10308-23519 GCA_014622435.1 Polypedilum pembai
AAATTAATTTCTCTCTATCTCTATAATTATCTTATTCGAACATTCATAACGTCATGAATGTGTGATTTTCTTGAGTATACGGTATCAATTTTTATATATTTAAGATTTCTTTCTGTCTTTCATGTATATTTTCATGGATCAATCATGAAATATTTTTCCGACCAAAGTTTTCTTTTCCTCGTACCACATGATAATTCCAATAGACTTACCTCTTTGTAACTTTTAATAAAAATTATTGAAAAGCAACCCAACATACAACACAGTACCTTAATATTGAATTTAAGAGATAAACTACGCGTTTCAAAATATAAAACAAAATAATATGCATATACACAATACGAGGAAATTATTATCGTTATAACAGCAATCTCAAACTCTGTCTAATCTATCTCTATATTTTTCTTCTTCATCTTTTCACTTAGTTTCAATAAAAAAAATGCAAAATATTTCTCTGTTTTCGTGGAATACAAAAATAATTGAAGTAATAATAAAATAAAATTTTTGTTTAAATTGAGAAAAAAATGACAACAACAAGCACCATTAGATAAAAGAAATTTTTTGTTAAAATTGATTAATAAAAAAAAGAAATAGGAAAAAAATTAAATTAAAAAAATTTGCTCACAGGCAACGTGCGCGATTTTGAAAGTTTTTAATTGATTGGAAGAAGAATATTGAGAGAAAAATTTACATGAGAGTAATAGAAGAAAGCACATAAGGAACTATATGCCGTGAACACACATAAAATGAGAAAGAAGAAAGAATTAATAGATGTACCTGATTTCATCAAATTAAAAAAATAGAGTGTAAAGTACATAAGAGAATAATATAGATTTACCAAAATTGTCTAAAAGAAAATTACTAATATGAACAAGTTTTTTTGAATGGCTACAAATTTTGTGTGAAGTGTAAAGATATTATTGTCTTAGCTTGAAGAAAATGAAGAATCTTTCAAAATTTTTATTTAAACTTTCAAAAAAAATTATGATTTTATTTTATTTAAAAATATGTGTAGATCAAAAATTTAGATCTTATAAATGTTGACAAAACAATAATATTTCTAAAGAAATCAGAAAATTTGTATTATGTACAGTTCTAATAATATTACGAAAACTATATTTGTCTTTATTAAAACATATACAAATCATAAAGAGTTTCAATTTCAATGCAAAATTTCAAATTATTTGCATTTTTGATCTACATAATTTTTGTCTTTTATTTCGCATTAAAAATACTGTTTTTGCGATATTATTTGCTATTCAAGATTAATTAGCTTTTCACATTTTCTTAGAAATCAAAATATGTTTTTCTTTAAGGCTATAAATTAATTCAGTTGCGTATGAAATATTCAAAAGTGTAACAAACGATAAACAACCGAAATTCTCTCTAATACACACACACAAGAAGCAACAAATAATCTTATTAATAACAAAATATTTAATTTTTATTTGCATATTTTTTTAATGGAAATGAACAAAAAAATAACTTTTAAGATGAAATAATGTTTTTTCGGAAAAATGACAAAATTGAAAATTCTTTTTTGGATTTAAGAAAATATTACGTAAAAAACTGTGCCTTGCGTGTACAAAAAAATTAAAATCAATTCTTTATGAAAGAAGATGATGATACACACAAATTCACTAACAAATAAAACAAAAAGATATTTTGAATGAGAATATGAATAAAAAAGATTTTTGAGCATAAAAAGTAGGAAATCCACAACTGATTAAGGCGAATGTATGAATTCAATCTACCTAATTTAGCTATCTCAGATCCAAAATGATGATGTACACACACAGAAAACAATTATTTTCTATGAATTACACAACAATGACAAAAATATAAAAATATTTGCAAAATTTGTCATTATTCGTCGTTATTTAACTTTGTGAATGGACAATGAAAGTGAAAATATTTTCTGGCAGCTCTAATTTTATTGTTTTAATGATTCCACACTCATACATAAACAGTGCAATAAACAAATAGATGAATTAATAATAATAATAATCCATTCCGTTTCCTTCCGATGATATTATATTTACTTACACACGCTAACAATAGACAAAAGCTTAATTATAATTAATCAATTTTCAACCTCGCAGATAGAAGAAAGACAAAAAAGAAGTTTATAGTCCCATAAATTAAACTCGCAATTCTAAGTCGTATTACAGGATAATATGTTTTCACTTTCATTGTTTCATTTTTAAAACATCGCGAAATGACGAACATAATTACAATTATTTAATGTATTATGATAAAAGTTGTAGTTTATTTTCTTAGAATTTAAGGGAATAAAAATCATGAAAATTTTTATTCTATTATTTTCTGCTCTTGAATCTCTTTTCTTTTATAATTTTTATAAATATCATACCTCAAGTAGAAAATAATTTCACTTAGCTTCTTTTTTATTATTTGACAGATGATTATGTTTTTTCAATCTTTTCTTCTTTTTCTTTTCACAACTTATAAATATTTGAACATTCCACAAATTATATGACATTCTTCTTATTATTAGATATATGTTGATTAAAAATTAAATTTTTTATGTTTAAGTCAGATTCTTAAAAAGATTTTTAAATACCTCAAAAATACTGCAAGAAAAAGTAAAATGTATGATTAAGAAGTTAATTTTTAGTTCATCTTTTTTATGTATGAAGACGAGTTATGAAAGCAAAAAACTCAACTCGATTTGATCAATAATAATTTTTATTTGCTTTGAAATGAAATAGAAGATCTACCTCATATTTATTATTACATATATGTAAATTGCTAGATAAGTTACTCCATACAATTACCCATAAGTTTCTCTTTTACTTTTTAAGGAATTCATATATGGTATAAACACTTTTTTGATTCTTTATTTGTTTTTAATTAATATTTTTAAATTTTATTGCATTTTTAATTTATAAGGAAAAAAAACAAGTATGAAGTGGAAAATAAAAAAGGATTTAAAATTTTTGTACGAAATTTCAACTCTTTATATACTAATACGATTTTTCAGAATTTCAGGTCACAATGCATGCAAAATTTGTGTCAGTGGTAGAGCGTGAAAAATATATCTCATCGCCAAGGTGTTTTCAAATAAAGTTTTGAGAGAAGTATAAAATAAAAAATTTGTCAAGATGCTTGTAGAAGAGAAAAAAGGTGGCTGACACAAAATAAATTATATTCAATTTTCTAAACCACAGGAAGTCAAAAAAATTTCCTTCCTAATTTGGTGATTTCACTGACACATGTTTCACTCATTTTTGATGCTCTTCTCGAAAAATTTCTAATTTCTCAGCCTGATACTATACAAAGTATCGTTTGGCACGTGTTGATTTCAATAAAATCAAAGAAATGTTACTGAACGAACGATCAACCTTCGAGAATTTATTTTTACAACGAAATAAACAATTTCCAAGGAAATGATAATCTACAACCACCCACCTCACCTACATGTTTAAAATATAATAATCAAAGAAAAAAAAAATTAAGTATTTCCAAGTAGCTGTTTATGCATAGATGAAAAGCAGGTAGGTAACACAAAAGGAAGCTCGAAAGTTATTTTTGCTAAAAAAAACACGCACATACAAATGATGAATGGTTTTGGCTATTTCGAATAAAATATTCATGAATATAAGCACTTGAGAATGAAATTAGCAGCTTTTAGAGTCCTTTTAGAGATACATTTTATTTTACGTGCTTTCTCAATTTTTTCACTTCAAATTCTAAGCTTTCTGCCTTTGCTTGACTATCACTTAATTCATCCTCTAATTTTCGTATTTGTTTCTTTGTTTTATCACTTAGCTCTTCATAGCGAATGCTTAAGTTCCTATATTCATTCAAAACCTTCTCCCTCATTTCCTCAATTTTTATAATTTTATGGACATTTTCAAGTGCTAATTCATCAGATTCAGTTAAACTGTGCTTGCTTTTTGGCAATAATTTCTCAACTTGAAGTAAATCTTCAATCAAACCTCTATATTCAGCAACCCAAAAATTAAGTTGATTTTCAATTCTCCTCAATTTATTTTGCAGCTCAATGCTTTTAATTTTTGGAGCTTCACCTAAATCAATTTTCTCGTTTGATTTCTCGGGATGTCGTATTCCGGGTGGCATTGGAAATTTAATTCGCACTTCTCGCAATTCTTCTTCAATTTTTTTGAATCGAATATCTGATGGAATCACATCAGGCTTGCGATAAATTTGGAGAGTTTGCATCGGAATTTTATCCATTTTTTTCGCTTTGCTCAAACACTCTCAACTTGCTAATGCTACCGATTAATAAGAAAATTGAGATGTGACTAATTAATTTTTCTTTATTTCTCTCTCTAATTGAATTGTTTTAGAAAAATTTCGTAATGCAACGTCAACACAGAGTTTTTGATTTTCATGAGATTCATCAAGTAACAATTGAAATTGTAAAAGAAAAAAAAATAAATTTTCTCCTTCAACTCTGCATCATTATTTAGCGTTTAGAGAAAATTTTGTTTTTGTTGCCAAGTTTCATTTAGAAATAATTTCAATGACACATTAATAGTAACATTTTTGTTTAAAGAAAAAACAAAGCTCTTTCTTTATTTACTATTTATCAATGTATTAATCTCATATAATTCTACTTGGATCAACAGACAAAAAGAAGAAGTATAATTTAACAATCATAATGTTCGCCACTAATTTCTTTTTTTTGTGTTTAACACTCAATATTACAATTTTTTTCCACAACTAAAAACTGCAAAATATTCAAATTTTGATTTTATCTAGGGAGAAAACCAAGGGGTTGGAAACCGGGGCGAAAGGCGAAACGGGGCGAATTTTTTACTTACAAAAAAATTAATAAAAACAAACAAACAATTACTTATTACTGTATAGAATCTGGTAAAAATTGGTTTATCCACAAATTTTAATGTATAATAATGCTTTATCAATGAAAAAATTTTTTTTCAAATTTAATCGAAATTTTTGGAATAACTCGTGAACATCATGGAGTTTCGGTAAAATCTCGATTACACAGGTCTCATAGTCGGCAGCAATAGATTAACATAAAATTTTTGACGAAAAACTGTTCTGGAAACTAGTTAGGGAGACAGACGGACGGATAAAGTGCGGACATATACATTATTTATGATGCTTTTTTATTCTCTTCAAAAGTCAATTCTATATTTTAACAAAAATTTCTGATTATTACAACTTAATTCTTTAATAAAATCATACAATTATACAAGTTAATAGAATATGAATTAATGCTAATGAAAACCAACAAATGAAAATCTTTTATTTTCGTCTTAGATTGTTTAAATGTGAAAAGAAAATAAATAATAAGATAAATGAACTTAAATTGAAAAGCATGAAATTTTTTATTATCTGATCAACAATAGTAATTTAAAAATTTTATAATTTCATTTCGCCATTAGTCCACGTTGAATTAAATATGATTTCAAGTAATCAGCTGTGTAAGGCACATCATCAACCGCAAATGGAACTTGAATGCTGTCATAGGGAAGTTTAAATATAGGCGTATTGTCATCCTTCTGCTGGTTCTCGTTCATAGGAAAACGATCTTTGTTGATGATAACTCGTGGAAAAAATAAAACTCCAGCCTCATATGAGTTGATTCGTAAAGATGTGCTAATTTTACTGCTCTTATTGATTGTACCCCATGCTGATTTTGATATATTGGCTGAAGTCAACAAAAACCAATATAATCCACGGTCAGAGTAGCGACAATAAGACTTTATGTGTGGCATTGCTTTATTTCTATGCCTTGAAAAAGCACGCCATTGATAGAGATAATCTTTTAACCACAACTGTTTCTCATATGAACTGCTAGCAAACGGAAGACATCCGCCACCCATAATGCCATCATGAGAATCAAGTACGTTATTTAATGATGGATAAACTACCTTTACTGGTGGAACACGTCGAATACCAACTGGTGCGGAGTCTTTTTTGAATGAATTTGCAATTTCTCCAAGCAAATAAGAATTAGGATTTGGTCCTAGATTTCCAATAGAACTAGCTTGTATCATGATCTGACATTTGTCGTCTATTGGAGCGCTATTTTCAGAGAGCAAACGAGCTACTCGTAAATGACCAAATTGTATACCTTTATTGCCCAACTCTTGATGTGTACCTGGAGCTGAAGCAACAAAAAAGACATTGATACTACTAAAGTCAGTTGTTCTAATTTGAGCTATGATTGGCTGTAGCTTTGGTAAATTATAAGCCATCAAATAACGAATAAAGTCCTCACGAAAGCCGGTTACACTTTCTCCATTGTTTGGATGAAGAACACCTTCAGCAAGAGGAGGTAGTCGATCACTAATCCACAAACCTTGTACTCGATTATTCCAATCATCATCATATAAATTGGCTGTTGAAACAACAATTCTCATTGACTTATCTTTATAGAAAAACAACATCATTTTTGTATGATGTAAGCCATATGGAGTACTAACGTTCACTTTTACAGACGTTACATTTGGCATCTTTTTATTTATATCAGCAAGTCCTTCTTCTTCGCTTCCATAAAAAATTGTTAGAGGCAAATGCCGTAGTTTAGCAAAAGTGTAATGAGCAAGTAGCCAACCAATATCAACCATAAAATTAAATTGAACTGATGATTCTAAATCACCAAGTGATGGGTCCAGAAGTTCTTTGAAATTTGGAATTAAATAATTAAATTATTAAGCATTAATTAAACATATTTCCGATGTTATACCTTGGAATGTTATAGATAATGGATCATAGTGAGTTTGTGGAGATGATGTGACTGTAGTTAAAAACATATTGTAAGGTGCAGCTTTTTTTAATTTTTCTGCCATTCTGCCGCGTGGCAATCTAACTGGAACGTACTGTTTCATCAAAGTTTCTAGTGTTTCATCACTCATTGCTTTTTTCTCACTTGTTGATTGTGGTTTTGATTCTGATGCATGCATTTCTTTTGGATCTATAGTTTTAAATTTTTCGGCACGCTCTTTGAAAAAGTCTTTCATATCTTGTTTTTTCTGTAAATTGGATTGGTTAATTGATGAACTACTAGTTGAAGGAAGTGGCTGTTGTATTTTTAATTTATCATCATCATTGCATTTTTGTATTTTTGCCGGCGGATTTATGATTTGTAATTTACTTTGTTCAGAGAGAACCTTAAGTTGTTCCGCAATCTTTTCTCTTCCTGCAATAATATCATCTGGGATTGTATATTGTCCATTTTCATCACATCCTTTTGTCATAATTTCATCCACTAAAATAAATTACTCTTTTTTTAATGCGTAAAAACATTTCTTAAACATAATAATTACAATGTGGATGTGAATATTCATCAAAATGAACTGGATTTAATCGAAAGCATAGTTTTCCATATTTACATATAGCCTTTTGTTGTACACTCTTGCGTTTGTCCATATCTTTAAAATTAATTACAAATATCTCAAAATAAAAACTTTTATATTTATTTAGTAGATTATTAAAAAAATTCAAAATTATTTAAACGGTTAAATAAAAAATAAAAGTTTTAATTTCAAATTGAAATTCTTTAATAAAAAATTTTATTTTTTGTTTAGTTTATTCCTTTCCAGAATCTTCTTTTAATGACACTGTACGGTTGAAAACAAGTTTATCGTTCGTAGAATCTGGATCAACAGAGAAAAAACCAATTCTCTCGAATTGAAATTTGTCATAAACTTTAGCAGTCACAATAGATTTATCAGCATAAGATTTCAAAACTTTTAGCGAATCCTTATTACAATCACTAAGAAATCCATTAGGCACTTCATTCACATCTTCAGGATTTTTATGCATAAATAATCTCTCATAGAGTCTTACTTCAATTACAGTAGGATCTGAGACCCATTGGATAAATGCTTTCGGCTTTTGGGCAGTTTCCATTTTCTCGCATGTACAGATCAATTCAACTGGTTTTCCATTATCATTTCTCTTAATTTCCACAACTTTAATAACTACACCAGCATGACGAAGACCAACAGTTTGATTTGGAGAAAGACGACGATAGCCTTTCTCAGGTGACTCTTTGAAATCGTTCTGTTCAATGTAAACTACACGATCAAAAGTAATATTGTGCGATGATTTGTTGTCTGGCTGAGTAGGAAAATCAGGGACATTCAAGACAATTGATTTTTCACTTATAAAATTTGTAATTGTAACTTTTAATGGTTCAAGTACAACTAATTTTCTTGGAGCAGTAATATTGAGTACATCTCTAACACAAGCTTCAAGCATGCCAGGATCAACACTTCCTTGTGAACCAGTGACCCCCATAAGAGCACAGAAATTATTGATAGCTTCTGATGGAAAACCACGACGTCTTAATGCAGTTAAAGTAAACAATCTCGGATCATCCCAATCAGCAACAATTTTTTCAGTGATGAGCTTAGCAATTTTTCGTTTTGACACAACTGTATAATTTACATTAAGTCGACCATATTCCCACTGAACAGGGCAATAAATATTGAGGGCATTGCATAACCAGTAATAACTAGATCTTCTTGTTTGAAATTCTTTAGTACATAATGAATGTGTAATGTGTTCGATACTGTCGCATAAACAATGAGTGTAATCATAAGTTGGGTAAATACACCAGTCATTGCCAGTACGATGATGCGCTATGAATTTTATTCTATATGCCACAGGATCAACTTTACCCTCTTCGAGAGTAATTTTCATTCTCAACGTTGCAGCACCTTCATCAATCTTGCCATTTTTCATGTCTTCAAAAAGCTGCAAGCTCTCCTCAATTGGACGTTCACGCCAAGGACTTAATTCAGTATTAAAACCTTTCATTTCATCTGCAGTTTGATGACACACATATGCAAGTCCTTTCTTGATAAGAACAATTGCCCATTCATAAAGTTGTTGAAAGTAATCAGAAGAATGAGTTATTCTGTAAGGTTTGTAGCCAAGCCACTCTACTATGTCTTTAATTCCGATAAAAAACTTTTCCTCTTCTTTTTCAGGATTCGTATCATCGTAACGAAGAAAACATATGCCATTATTAGCAGCAGCATATCCAAAATTGATATTAATTGCTTTAGCATGCCCAATATGAAGAATTCCATTTGGTTCGGGTGGAAATCTTGTTCGAACTTGACCTCCAGTAATTTTTAAATGCTCTTTAAGCAATCGCTCAGTATCCGGTGTTGACACATAACCATCAGTCTTGTAATTCTCACCAGGAGCATGAAATTTAACTTTCTTCATCAACTCTGTTATCGTCAATGCAGAATCATCATTTGAGACCTCGTCTTTTGTTATTTTAACGGGTTTCGATGTAACGGTATTATTTGGTGGAGCTGCTTTCTTTTTTGGCAGTGGAGCTAAATCAGCTTCATTTTTTGCACCAAGTAAATAAAAAATTTGACAATCAACTTCCGATTTTATTGCTTTTCCATCAGCAAAGGGTAGTTTTGAACGAATCTCCGCAAGTATTTTACCAGTATTGAAACGATATCGTTGTTCTTCGAGCTCTTTTTTGTTCTTTTTTATAATTTCAGCAACCGCTTCTTCAATTTCCTCAGGTGTTACAATAATCTAAAATTCAAAATGTAAAAGTAACAATTTACATATATTACTTTTTATTTATTAATCTTACATTCACTCCGCAATGCTTTTCAAGATCTGCCACGTTGATAGCTGCATTACTGACACTGTGTGTTAGCACATATTCTAATGCTAAATCAACACGAAGATTGGTGTCTAGTTTATTTTCAACAATTAGAGAAACTAGCAAATCGAGATATTGAACCGATTGAGATTTAATTTTTGAGCACAAATGATAAATCAATGCACCGGATCCTTTTGTTAATTCCTCAATTTTTTTCTCATGATTCTCTAATGAATTAAATGCCGCGATAATGTTCTTTGTAAGCGTTGTATTCTTAAAAGTTTCCTTCGCTTTTTGCTCATTAAAACCGAGTGCAGTGAATTTAAAAATAAAAGTTGTTTCGTCCATTTTTCTATTGAAACAAAAAAAGTACAAAAGATAAATTAATGAAGCGATTTGAAAGTCAATTTTAAAATATCAATTTATTGAATGCAGAACTTTTTATCCTTACCTTCACTTAAATTAATCAAATTTTCAATAAATATTTTTCTGATGCAACGTGACTGAAATGAAAATTTTTCTTGTGAAATCGTTCTACTTTTGATTCAAATATTAAAAAGACTGTTACACAAAAAAATTCTTATTGGATATTTATTTTAATTAATCAACATTCATTTTATTAGCTGCTTCATTTTTTTGTGATAATTTATCAAGAAAGCTTTTTGATATAAATTTCATTTCAATATGCTGAAGATTATGAGAATTTCCGTCCCAATTTTTAAATTTTTCATAAATCTTTTCATCTGTTAAATTTGGTAATTCAAGTCCTCCTGCTTGATAATTTTTAATTTCATTCTCTAGATTCATTTTAATAATTGATTCTCGGCTTGAATGCTGATTTTGTCGTCTTTTATTGACTTGTGTTTTGAGCTGAATTTGCTCAAGTTCTTCATCAAATCTGTGAAAGTAGCTCTCGATAATTTCCTGAAATTCTTGTGGCTCTAACTTCTTCTTTTCAATGTTATTATACTTTTCTTCAATTTTCTCTAAGAAATATATAAGCTGAGCTCCTTTTACATTTGCCTACAAATAAATTAAATTTTTACAACTATTCAAAATAAACAAAAAACATGCTTACTTTTAACGCATGTCCTTTCTTAATTTCTTCTCGTTTCTTTATCCTTTTTATGTCTCTGATAGTAGCTAATGTTTTCCGTGAACCAGGATGATTGATTTCATGCAAATTTGTTATTAATTTTTTTTTCGCACCCATATTTATGAATGAAATTAAAATTTATTTTCAGAAGTGGAATAACACAATAAAATTTTGTGCTCAAAATCAAGGGGAAAATAACTCGAACGAAAAATTTTAAAATTTCGTTTTTTTTTCGCTATAATTAGTCATTTTCGTCTAAGGGGTTGGAAACTGAGACGAAGGGTTCGCCTTTTTTCCACTTATCACGCAACATTTTTCAATTGTTTCATAACATTTAGTTACACAACATTAAGCTAAAATTTTCGAATCCACATTTTGCACGAATTAAGACTCGAAAACAATACTTAAGTATTGATAAAGCATTGTTATAGCGTTTTGCTCCCTTCGCCTTTCGGTCCAGTTTTTTGTAAAGCAAGTTTCACAGCACGAACACCACTTAGATTACATTAATTCTAGGGTTCAGAATTATGCAGATAAGAAGAAGAAGTATGCGCATAATTTTCTTCTTCTTATTCATTTTTGTATGGAAAAATCAATAAGAAGAAGAAGTATGCGCATAATTTTCTTCTTCTTATTCATTTTTGTATGGAAAAATCAATAAGAAGAAGAAAATTATGCGCATACTTCTTCTTCTTTTCTGCATAATTCCGAACCCTAATTAATTCAAAATAGTAGAGAAAATCTGAATAAATTTTTTTCTTTCGGTATTTTTTCGCTATTTTTTTCGTTTTTCGTCAGTTATTTTCCCCTAGTGGTATACAAAATTCAAATATTTTTAAATCGTTAATATTAAAAATTTTTGTTTATAAACAAATATCACGTTTTATTTTTTTTTTAAATTTCTGATATAGAAAATATTTTCGTAGTAAATTTACAAAATGAGAAATAACACACCACCAACTTCGCCTTATCACAATGTTGATGACGAAGAACTAATATATGTGGGTGATAATATTGATGAATTCATCGAAAATCTTGAAGAAATTCCTGACAATGAAGAAGATGGCAATATTTCAGAAGGTAATGAAATTATCATTTAATATGTCCAATTAGGTGTTAATTTAATCTCATTTTATTTTAGAAGAAGAAATGGAAATGGAAGAAAATGATATTGTGCCAGAACGAGATGATTCTATATTGACTTTTTCAAAACATACTAAACCAATTTTTTGTGGTTCATTCAATCCAGATGCAAGTTTAGCAGTGACTGGTGGAGAAGATGATAAAGCATTCGTGTGGAAAGTTGAAAATGGAGAAGTGATTTTTGAAGTAACTGAACATAAAGATAGTGTAATTGCAGCAGAATTTTCATATGATGGAACATTTTTAGCAACTGGAGATATGGCCGGTGAATTGAAAATATTCAAAGTAGACAAAGATTATAAGAAAGTTTGGGAATTCTCAATGGGTGACATGAGTTGGATGAAATGGCACAAAAAATCTCATGTTCTCTTAGCTGGTTCTGAAGTCGGAGAAATTTATATTTGGAAAATTCCCTCAGGACAATGTAAAGTACTTCAAGGAGCAAATGAAAAATGTGAAGTAGCTGTTTTCACTAGTGATGAAAAACGTTTAGCTGCTGGTTATGCAGATGGTACATTCAAGTTGTGGGACATTAAAAATCAACAAACAATTCTAACAGTAGCTCCTGAGTCAACTGATAATAATGATGAAAATGAAGATTCTTCTCCACAATCAATTACAACGATCGATACAGATAATGACAATCAGCTTATAATAACGGGTGGTGAAGACGGAATAGCAAAAATAATCGGCAACACTGGTCTAATTACAACACTCTCGACTTCTCAACCCAATACTGATATATTTCCAATTGAAAAAGTACTCATCGATTGTCCTGGATTAGAGTTCAAAGTAGCTGTAACTGCAAATTTAGGAGGAAAAATTTTAATTTGGGATGTTGCTCATCAATCAATAAGAAGTGAATGTAAAGATGATCAAGCAACAGGAATCACTACATTGATGTGGGGAAAGGAGCAAACGATTATTGCAGGAACACTTGGTGGTGCCGTTAAAGCATGGAATGTAAGAAATGCTGAAATTAAATTTACTCTTTTAGGGCATGCAAACAACATACATGATTTATGTTATCATGAAAGTAAAAACATAATATTGACTGTTTCAGAAGACAAAACAGCAAAAATATTTAATGTGCCGATGTAAATTGAAGTTTAAATAAAAATTTATTAAATTTTATAGTAACAAAAGACCAGAGTCCGAAATTGTTTGACATTTTAGTTGCAAATAACTCAATTTAACTTAATTTTATTCGATTAAATATTTCAACCAAAAATCAACTAAAATTAAGTCAAAAAAAAAGTTTTATTTTTAGTCAACTAAATTTTGGTTGATTTTTGGTTGGTCAACTAAAATTTAGTTGAAGTTATTTGCGTTAATCGATTTTTACTTGAATTTTTCAACTAAATTTCAACTAAC
>JACWBX010002976.1:1126-11904 GCA_014622435.1 Polypedilum pembai
GTCTTGTTTTATCTGATACAGAAGATTTCTATATCGCAGATATATTTGAAAATCTGGAGCCTTAAATTGAATATTTTGATACTCTTTACTGTATTATTTAATATTAAAGAATGAAATAAACCGAAATAAACAATGACTTAGTTGTAGAAACAAGTTTTATACTTCTAATATCTAACGGACATTTAAGGTTTCAAAAATTTACATACCGTTTGCAAACCATTTTACAAACGGTATGCAAACGGTACGCAAACAGTTTGCAAACGGTATGTTGCCAACCCTAAGAAAACCCAAATAATCAATAAAAATTAAATATTTATTAATTTTACAAATAGATTCGCATGTTTTTAACGGTAGTATTTGTTTTGAAATAGCCATCGAAAATGCGCTCCAATTCAAAATAGCTACCATAACGGTCTGTTGGTCACCCAGGATCTTCTTTTGAGCTCAACATATTAAACCCGATAGATATTTGTTTTTTTCTCTTCTTCAAAGTATTACCGTTTTCATAATCCTGAATGATAAATTTATTGAAAAATTCTCCTCATTCTCTTAGCTAGTCATAATCTGTCGATTGTTCTCCTTTGTCGATGAATTTTTCTTTTTCTCGTAATTCTCCATAAATGCATGAAAAGAGTCATTTCATTTTTGTTGATTAATGTTTTGCATAATTTTGTACGTAGAGAATAAACTCTTTTTGATATCGTTTAAACGGAAATATGAAATGTCTGTTGAATATTATATCTATTTATTCATCTCTGAAAATGAGAGAGAGAAAGAGAGAACTGCATAAATAAGTAGTCAAAAAAAAACAAGTCAGAAGTGATTTTTTCGGATATGATACCCTAGTTCATGCACTTCAGGCAGTAGAGTATGATCCTCGAAAATTGCTAAATCCTTTTTTCAAAGAATGAAAATTTTTAATGTATCATGACAAAATTTTTATGTTACTGAGAAACAAATTTTGGCTTTTAAGTATATTATGAAATAAAAAAGGTTGGTCACCACTGCTTTATAGCATTAAAAGACTCAATAAAGAAATAAATTCTTCATTTATTAGAAGCAAGGAAACAAATTTTTATTAGGTACCTAACTTTTCACCTAATTCACAATTTCACAAAAATAAACATTAACTTTGTTAATATTCAATTAAACTATTTAGAATATGTTTTAAAACTAGGGTTAAGCAAAATCATGTGCGCACATTTGCCCAACCCTATTTAAAAGATAAAAGATAAAATGGAGCTTAATTTTTCAAATTGGATTGATATTTAAACTCTAGAATCTATTGTTTTGCCACAATTTATATGAATATGCCGGAACCTAACTTTGACCTATTTCTTATTAAAATTTTTTTGTTTCAATTCATTTTGATAATATTTTTAAAACATAGTTCATTAAATTCACGTTCAATTTCTACCTATTTCGATTATTTTAATTGAAAATTTAAGGTAAAATTAGTAAAAATTGTTTCACAAAAATTAAATTTTTATAAAATAATTTAAGCGTTATTGCAAAACAATAGGTCAAAATTAGGTTATAGTGAAAATCAAAAGAATTTATAGATCAAAGTTAGGTTCCTTTACTCCAAATAACAAAACAAGTTGAAAAAGTTTGTTTTGACGTACAAAAATTTTATAATCTCCTTGATATAGTTCTATTCAAGGGATGCGAACTCTTTAAAAAAATATCAAAATTGAAAAATATTTGCAAAAATATCAACAATTGCAAAAATTTTTTTGAAATTTTTCATACAAAAAATTATTCTCCAATCCCTACTCTGTTTTGCTTATCAATAGTTCTAACCTAGTTTTTCAATTAAAAATTGAAATCATTAAAACTGGATAAAATATGGGAAAACAACTTTATCAAAAAAAAATCAATACAATAACAAATTGAAAACAATTTATTCATAGTTTCACATAAAATTTTTGAGTTTCAATGTTTACTTTATTTGCGTTATCAACAGTTTTTTCCCCTTGGCGAAATATATTTGAACATACTTAATTTATTTTTTGCTATTTTTACAATCATACGCCAAACGTATTTATCAAAGAATAAAAATTTGTTTCCACAATAAACAATCATAGTCACTAACTGAAGCAGAAATGATAGAGAAATTGAAGTTTTTTGCCTTTATATTTATACCGTTTTATTTCTTTTATTTTAATCTCTTCTGATGAAAATTATTTATTGGCAAAAGCCTTAAAGCTTTAAATATTTATACTAAGTTTTTCTTTCATGTTAAAATTGAATTGAAATGACATTTTTATGCACTTTTTTACTTCTTTTTCAATTTTGATAAAAAATATCATAAAAATTTATCAACCACGCCGTAAAGATCAAAATTGGAACCACCTGATAAAATATCATCTGTATCTATCGCTACAATGTAAGTTGATTCTGCGCAACATATTTTGTACATTCTTTCTTTCGCTTTGAATTTGTTTTTTATAACATAATGTTTGAGTTTCCGATACTTTTCACTTCCAACAAATAATGAAACATGTTTTGATAAACGTTCATTTACAAATCAAAGAAAATTCATTTCTTTCTGTTCATATTTAATGCAGACATATTCTACATTTAAATTTCTTAATAGCTGCATTGTGTTTTCAAATACAAGTGTTTAGAACCGTTGGCACTTACCTTGAGTGTGGCATCAACTTATTCACAATGCTTTTTCATAAATTTTACGTCCATTTATATCATTTTAAAAATTTTAAATTTTCATCTGAAGTAAACTCATTTAAATAAATATAAATCTTGATATTGATGATTAAAATCATTCAAATTACATGTAAACTGGTTTTTATTACTTTATATTTAGCGCTTTTTATTTTTATTTTATTATTTTAAAAATTGCAGCTATACATTAAATTTAGTTGGCTGGCTGACAGGCTGGCTGGCTGGGCGCTGAGATTTTGAAAACTATGATAGCTAGAGACTCTCGGTTTCTTTTAAATGATCTTTTATATCGCGTAAATGTGGAGGCACTGCTTTATATTTAGTTTAAATGCTATTTAGAATAGTAATTTGCGGAAAATTATTTATAAAGAAAATTTTCTGAACGAATTTTTTTCAGCGACGCATTTATTTTTTGGCGTCATGTTTAGCGCTTCTCGTTAAATCTTTTTTTTTTAAATTTAACTAATCTTTAAAATTTGAATTTAGAGAACTTTTTGAAAACTTGGTTTGATTTAATATTCTCACAGTATATCTCATTGTTATAATCAAATTAAAAAGCTGACAAGTAAATGTGGAATTTTGCAATTAAAATTTGCTTTAACACCGTAACACGGATACTTTCACTAATTTCTTTTAATTTTCGTTATTTTTCGTTTTTTATTAGAGTTATTTCCCCCTTGAAATTGGTATTGTTTTGTTCAACTCAAAACCGGAATTTAATTCGAATCATGAAAAAGTCCAACCGTGTTCCCTCTATTATAAGAGCCCTATATAAGTAAAAGATTTTGTTCTATAATAAAAGCCAGCTCTCATAATAAAGCGATCACAGTAAAAAAAATTTCATTTAAAATTTGGTAATGCGTCAGAAAGCGTTAAAATACTCCGTTTTATGGTGGATTCACTGTTTCTTTTATATTCCAAAAAACAGTTTTAAAATTAAAAATTTAAGTTGGGATTCAAATAAAATAAATGTTTTACATCATTAAATACGGTTTCTGTCTTAAACTCTAATTCGAAACCATTTGTTTAGACAGAAAGTCAATACAATGAAAGTGTATTATTTATTATTATTTTTAGCATTTTTGATTATTTCATATTTTGGATGACTTAAAATTCAAGTCCTATAATATTCACATGCACAAACTGGTCCTTTTTATTTGAATGTTTATTTTGTAGATGTTCAGATTAAAAGAAATAATATCTTTTATTAGGCAGTTTAATTAATTCATTCCTTTATTTATTTACAAATTTTTGCTTTTAAATTTATTTTAAAAACTTTTTGATCGCTTGGATGAATTTTCAGAAAAAAATTTTATGATGTTTATTGGGAATCAAAAACATTAAATTTTAACTGCCAATATCTTCGTTGATCATTTGCAAAAACAAATAAATGCCAAACTTAGAAAAAACATAATATATTTCTTATAAATCATATTACAATTAACTCTTTGTTAACATTGAGCTCTCACTATATTTTCATAACTTTGTGGTTACAAAGTGATTTATTATAGTAGTTTTTCCTGCTTCTTATTTTAATTTTATAATTTTTTCATTTAGATTCTATAGAATAAAATTAATTTTTTAATTTTTTTGCTTACTTTTATGTTTATCCATCTGTTCCGTGTTAATTTTTTCACCACACACATTCGTAATGCTACATACAACGCTATGCACTGAATGTATTTTCATCAACAACACACTCAATTACTGTATGCACGCTACGTTTTCTTGTATTCTTTCTTTATTTTTCAACGGAAAATCTACAAAAAAAATTGATATTTTTATTTTACGTTTTTTATGCAAACATACATTTTGATACTTTTGTTTCTAATTTTTTCATAAATAAATGTATTTATCAAAATATGCACAATTTACAAAAATATATTTTATATAAAAATGTGCATTTACGAAATACATTCATACATTTTTATGACATATATTACATACATATTCATAACATATGTAAATAAATAAATAAATAAATTAAAAGCAATGGATTTACTTCAAAATCGCTTATTAGGCGAGCTTCATCAAGCTTTAAGCATAATGCATCGTTTGTGGCGAGACTTCCAACGATTCGACGACACAAGAGTCAATCTCTTCACTCACCGGGACAGAATTTGAAGTCGAGCGGTGGCAGTCAACGCGGTCGGAATTGTCCAAGGACAATGAATGAAATCAATAACTCCGCTGAGAATCTTGGTATGTGTTCCATTAGCACAACGATTTTCACATTTGTCATGCTGATTCTTCATTACAAAATTCAATTTACTTTTCATTCTCAGATGTAACCAACAATGGGAAGCCAATGAACGCAAGTCTATCAGAAGACTCGGTTGCAGAGACTGCTCTTGCCAAAAAAAATTCTGACGGTGAGTTTAAAAAAATTTATATAACATTTAGTTTCACTTAAATTTAAAAAAAATGATATTGAGAAGATAAAATGTTGACTGACATTAAAAAAAATCTAAACACAATGTGACAAAATGTGAAAAAGTGATAAATTGAAGGCATATATCATACAATAATAGTAAATTTCATATATGAAAATTTTTTTGTAGAAGTTTTTAAATGTTTCATTCATAACTTTAAATGACATGTATAACATGTCTTACCAATTTTACAACGTTTTTCATAACTTACTTTGGTGTCTGTCTGTTTGTCTGTTTGTTACGTACAAATTTTGTAACTCAATTTTCATCCACTTTTCGACTAGCTTGAGTTCTGAAACTTTATATGCAGCTCAGAACCCGATGACAATGCATGTTTAAATAGATTTTAGCATGAATTAAGAAGTATTTAAATGGAAATTTGCAAAAATAACTTTTATTTGGAAAATTAGTTCCAAAAATTTTCGTTGATAGCGCTTCGATCGCTTTCATTAAATTGTCGTGCGTGTCAATAAGTTGCGCAACAAAAATTTCAAATTTTCAATATACAGTTACACAACACAAAAAATAAATTCTTAAAATTAAATTTGAACTTCAAGGCGAGTTGAATCGGCCGATACAACTTATAATACTAATTTTAACGTACATATCAATGCGAGCGAAGTTAGTACTGCTAACTATAAAACTAATCTGTCCTGCTAGTACGAGCTGGTTACTTATCTGTCAAATTAACTGATCAGCAACAATATGCGAGCAAAGCTCGAATTGTTCACTGAATCGTCTATTAACTGATCTGTTACGCTGGTTGTGACACTGATCTGCTACGCCAGTGCGAGCGAAGCTCGTACTGCTGCATGTCACTGATCTGCTACGCCAGTGCGAGCGAAGCCCGTACTGCTGCTTAGTCACTGATCTGTAACGCCAGTGCGAGCGAAGCCCGTACTGCTGCTTATGTCACTGATCTGCTACGCCAGTGCGAGCGAAGCTTGTACTGCTGCTTATGTCACTGATCTGTAACGCTAGTGCGAGCGAAGCTCGTACTGCTGGTTATGACACTGATCTGTAACGCCAGTGCGAGCGAAGCTTGTACTGCTGCTAAAGTCACTGATCTGTGACGCCAGTGTGAGCGAAGCTACGTAAAACAGCTTATCTTACTGATCTGTTACGAAAGTGTGAGCGAAGCTCGTACTGCTACCTATGACAGTGATCTGTTACAAAAAATTTCAAATTTGTTTATGTTTCAAATTATACATGCACAACTAAAAAGAAGAAAACAAGATACAATTTAAAAAAACTTTTAAAAAACAACGTTTTTCTCGCCAACTAAAAAGAAGAAAATAAATTTTTCTAACCGCTTCAGAATCTACTTTTGAATTGTTAAGCAGTGACAAATTTTATGACCATCATGATACATCCAAAACGAAAAACGTTGGGCGCATGTTACATTGGTGATTAGAGCTGATATGCAGTTAATTAAAGTACAGCAGATTATATTCAGTTGTAAATTTAATAATCACCAATGTAACATGCGCCCAACGTTTTTCGTTTTGAATGTATCATGATGGTCATAAAATTTGTCACTGCTTAACAATTCAAAAGTAGATTCTGAAGCGGGTAGAAAAATTTATTTTCTTCTTTTTAGTTGGCGAGAAAAACGTTGTTTTTTAAAAGTTTTTTAAATTGTATCTTCTTTTTTGTCAGCTCTTAATTTGCTGCCATTTCGCATTCAATGTGTTTATTTGTTTTATTAATTTTTTTGTTGCTAATCAATGTATGAAAAATCAATCATCACACATGTGAAAATTTTCTATTTTAATATAACGACAACGACAATCAATAAAATGAAGTGGAGAGTAGAAATTTATTATTTATAGATTCATTCATTTGTATGTCGCAAAAAAAAACTATTAATTAATGAACGGATGATCAGTAGTTTTTAAAACGCCACCATCAGCCCATTACTTTTGTTTCTGCCACATCAGCAATAATGTTGAACCATAAAAGAGTAAAAAACGCAAATTCAAAAATTCCCGATCCACCTGATCGTCATCCAAGTTTTAATACAAATATTCGTCAACTGTGAGTAGTAAAATGCGGAACCTTTTCAAAAGCAATTTTTCTTTCTCCATAGCAGCATATGACGTGAAAGAATTTTTAGCGAACTTTTAAAATTTTTTGAATCATTGCATATCAGTTTACATCACCAAATGCGCTTAAGTATATGGAATGCTTACTACTACAAACACTTTCTATATTCTTTATGAAAAGATGCGATAGAATTTATTAATTTTAATTTATTTCAAATTGAGCTAATAAATGATTTCTTTGTTGTTTTGATGAAATTGACGCGAAAACTATCAGTTAGTTAGTTAGTTTAGTTTGTCTGTGAGTCTCAGGATCAACGGTGTTTATAAAAATGAAGTATTTGAAATCAAATATCAAAGAAATGTGAGTGTAGACAGTGCAAGTGTAATTAACTCAAAACAGAAGCTGATTGATTGATATTTTGTAAAACAAATTGTATATTTACTAACATACTCTATCATTGCACCGCTGCTACTACTGCCTCAACCTAGTTTGGCAATAGACAAACAAGCGTACAAATAAATACTTTTTATATCTTTACTTCTTATGCAACATCAAAATAATAATATGTTTTAAAAATTCCCATCTATTCCAATATGTGTCGTAAGAAATAATTGAAAATCTATATAATTATATAATAACTGCCGTAGCTAATGATCTACAAGCTCATAGTCATCTAACCCAACAACTCTTATTCTTGATCATGTGTGGTTTTCCTTGAACATAAAGAAGTAATTGTTTATGCATGAGGCACTTACTAAAAATGTGCAACTCATATTTTTGAGCTCAAGAAAGAGAGAGAGAGAGAGCAAAATATTGAGAGACTTCTCGATTGCTCAAGTTTTATGTTGGCTCTGTTCTCATTTTCTCTTCAATTATGCTCTTCGTTTTCGATTTCTTGTCGACGATGTTAGTATATTGTAATGGTCGTTGAATAATCTACGAGAAAAAGAGCATATTGTGTTTCTGTATTAGCGAACATGAAAATATACATAGATGCATTGCAGAAAATCTTTTTCTTTTGATGATTTTTCTATAAGACATTTTTTAAGATTGAGAGAAAAATTAAATTTGTATAAAAACTTGCAACTACAACAAGCCGTTTTTAAGCTATTTGTGTATAAAAGAATTGAGAAATTGCACACAGTGGTAGTAAAATATCGTATGATGTGTCTGTAAATACATGAAATGAGAGTGAGTGTAATGCGTATAACTCGGTTCTCTAATACATTCTCACAAAATATTTTTTTTTCTTTAGTTCGGTACATACCAATACAAGGACAGTACATATTTTGTTCGCTCTCTACCATTCATAATGAATTTTTGTTGAAAACACAAAAATTTTCAATAGTCTTTCGCAGTCACTAGCAAACATCTGATCGCATTTTGAGTTTTTTGTATTTTTTTTTCTTGCAACAAATAATAATTTTTTTTAACAAATCTGGATAACGGAGCAAACAAAAAAAGAATTAAGTGAACATTGATTTACTTTTTTAGATAAAGAACTAAGAAAAATTATGTGCCCATAGCTCACATTGAAAAAGATGGCTGAAGCCATTTAGTAAAACTTTTTAATTTTGTGATACAAATTTTTTTCAAGAGCCATTTTTGTGATATAGATACATTATATTGAATAAAATTCAAGTTTTTGTGCACTTCCATGCTTCAAAAAGCCCTTCAAAAGAAGTGAAAAGAAAAAACTCTATATTGAGAGAGAGTGAACGACAAAAAAAGAAATATTAAAGTCGTGAAAAGAGAAACTGATGTAAAATTGCCTATAAATTGTAGAAATAAGAGAAAAAAAAAATTTAAGACCAATATTCAAGGAAATTTTAAGTTTTCGTAAGAACGACAGCCAAATTAGTTTGTAACTATAAAATAAAGGGAAAATTCAAGCGTGAAGTAAATAGTAAAAAAAAATAATTAAGCGAAAAAAGTATGAAAACAGACATGATGGCCGTTCATCAAATTCAATCACTTGGAGCGAAGCAAGACATCCTAAGAGATGTCGTCATTAAATACATAGATCACTTCTATCCTGAGTGAGTATTTTGAATTTCACCCAACAAAATAAAGGAAGGAAAAGATAAAAGTTTTGATTCATTAAACATTATGAAGATGATGAAGATAAATACACATTTATATCTTAAATTAAATAGAAAAGAAAAATGAAAAACAAAAATTTCATATTCAGTTTTTTAAAGCGGAACAAAGTTTTCTTCTCTCTCTTTGCTCGCTATATTTTCATATTTTTTGCAAAAATTACTCTTCATTTGGAATCGCCATGTAAGCAAGAAAAATAAAATGGTGGTCGAGGAGTACGGGAAGAAAAAGAAAGAAAAAAATATTAAAATGTTTTAACATATAATAATAAAATTTTATTGAATCACTCAAAAAAATCAACTTTATGCAAAAATTGCATGTACACAGAATTCTGGTGCGTTAAAATGTGTACATTTTAGTGAGCCTCGTGATTATCTCTAATTTTACATCTCTCACATCAATACATAAACACACAGCGCACTCGCTCGTTGTCAGAGTCTATGCACACACACACATATAAGTACCTTCTAAGTTGTTGTCTTATTCTCCTTGAAAATAAAAACGCAACACACAACAACAACAATCAGCCTGAATGAAAAATAAAACTATTGAGCAAATTTAGATTATGGCCTTAAACATGTTTAATGCAGCAACAAAGTGCCTACGAGAAGTACTCAATTTCGATTTTTTGTCTGATTAACTAGATAAATGAATTGGCTTTGAGCATAAAAATAAATTAAATTCTAGTGAATAAAGACACAATAAATAAATGTACAAATCGAAGAAGAAAACTTGTATTTGAGAGAGGAGAGATCTTAAAATAACTTTGAAGGTTAAATTTGAATCACTGATTTTTGGTCAAGTTCATTGAATGATTAAATTTTTTGTGCGAAATGAAAAAGCTTCAAGTTTTTTTTGAATGTTTACTAATGAAAGAGAGAGGAAGTAGAGGAGTAGAAATGGCCACTGTATATGATGATGAGATATACAAGGAGATGAAAGAAAAATCGCTACACGTGAGCACAAATTTTTCTGTCGTTTTTTCTTCTTCTTATGCCTCTCATTTTTCGCCAGTAAAAATTATTAGACTGACAGAAAAGAATGTGACGATGAAAAGCTACGAATCCAACAACCACTTACTTCGCCTTTAAACAAAAAGTGTAAAATATTAATCAAACAGAACAAAAGAAGGAGAAGAAGAAGTTAGTTGTTGATAAAAATAAAACTTTGCTCCTAATATAATTAAATTAACGGCTTTATTGCGTAATTCTAAATAAGTTGCTTCTTCTTTTCATTATATTTTTGTTTAATCACTACAAAAAGTTAATTTTAATCGAACTTACATTGTTTTAGATTCAGCCAGTTGATTACTAACACTTTTTTGTTGATGATCTAAGCTTTTAAAATCAAACAATAAGAGAATATAGTAATAGCGATGATGAAACTGCTTTTCAACCTTTGGGCGATGAAACAGGTTCATTCAGTATATAATATAAACAGCATTATTTGAAAGTTGATATAATA
The DNA here is from genome assembly GCA_014622435.1 of Polypedilum pembai. NCBI lineage: Eukaryota > Metazoa > Arthropoda > Insecta > Diptera > Chironomidae > Polypedilum > Polypedilum pembai. The sequence goes on from JACWBX010002976.1 coordinate 11,854, forward strand.
TATTTTTACAGTATTATGTGTGTGAAATTGCAACAACATCAAATGTGTAAA